>JAGDQP010017046.1:2690-19284 GCA_022664845.1 Lepisma saccharinum
GGCTGAAAGGTACCGGGTTCAAATCTCTTCGAGTTTAATCTTATTTTTATTTCTAAGTACATTACTTTTCTTTCTTACTACTTATGACTACTACTTACGCTCCCTTTTGCATCTTTTTACATTTTCAACTGTTTATTTTCAACATTTTCATGTTAAAAAGATGAAAAACTTTATTTTAATAGATGGAAATTCCCATTTTAAATATATGTCTACGTTCCCATTCAAATGGACTACCATAGATCCCATCTTTTTCGAGCGGAAATTTTTCATCTTTTCTCTGATGAAAATTCACTCTGAAAGACTATTCCTTCTTTCCGCTCAAATCGAGCGGAATTTCACTATTTTGATTGAGTGTATAGTTCGCATGTGTATATAGTACAAAATACACATACGTACGTAATATTCGTTAAAAATAGGAACTTACTTAGAATATTACTTCTCTCTGTTCTACTGCAAACTGTTCCAACCCGATAACAGATCAAATGAGATGTTTTCATTGTGTTCTATGTTTTGCTGCATTCTTTTCCCTATCCAAGGACAAAAAAAATGTCAAAGAGATCAAGATATATACCTATACAAAGGAACGCACTAGTGTACCGCGAGCAAAAAGAGGTTGAGAATCACTGCTCTAGATAGATAGATTTACTTAAGTAATAACAGAAAAAATATCTTGGTCGTTCAGGACAAATGTGTTCTTTTAGTAATAAATTTCTCTCCACCCTGGAGAATACTAGAATAAGTATCTTGATTTAAGGTTAATGTAAAGCAAAGATCTCCAACAAAAGATGGCAGCACTATCTCCATATATGTCTAATGTATTTTTATCGTTGCACGAAATTTCAATGTTGCTCCTACAATTTTTATTTTCTTTCTTGTACATTTATACATTGTTTGAAAGAGCTTCATTCTTATAGGTTTGGATATCCATTATAACAATGAAGCGATTCCAACAATGAACAAGAAAGAAAATTATATGTCGGCACGGATAGAACTCTTGAATTCTTTATGAACTTTCTTCCCTGAAAGTTTGAACTCTCTCGCCTTGAATTTGTAGGAGCAACATTGAAATTTCGTGCAACGATAAAAATACATTAGACATATACGGAGATAGTGATGCCATCTTTTGTTGGAGATCTTTGCTTTACATTAACCGCCAGTACTGATTTTCATTTATCTGTATGCCTTCCCTGAAGCAGAGAAATGAAGTAAAGAACATGGAGCCCTATGATACAAGATTAGGGTTACCATACGTCCGTATTTTGTACAGACAGTCCGTATTTTAAAAACTCTGTCCGTGTCCGTACCGTACTTTGCAAATAATAACTAAATGTCCGTACTTTTTATTTGATCTGTTGTTGGCTTTTAATGGTTTTAAACCCACATATACTCACAAATACATATAAGACCATTGATAAAGACGTTGTACGCACGTGCAAATTGTTCCTACAGCATTAAACTGTAGTATCGACTAGTATTTTTTATGCCTAGCAATGATCCTACAATCCTGCAGTCTTTGTTATCGCCTAACAATAGAACTATTTTTAAAACACAAATGTATTGAAAGATCCTCCGACCTTGGCAATAAAGAAGATACAAATGTAAACAATCACCTATGATTAGAAGGTAACCAAAAAAGTTCTTAACGATTTTTATAGTCACACAACAGGCTGTCACTTGTTGGTCCTTGTTGACTTCCGACAGTGTGTGGAGCACCCATTTACTTAACTTGTACATCTTTCCTATGGGGTGCAGGTGAAGTCTGATTGCTTCATCAGAAACCTGGATGCACTCGCCAAGCACACCACACATTTGGCTGCTGTCTTGCCTTTGGCCACCTTCAGGATCTGTAGGTGCCCACCGCGGAGTTCATCACACAGGAAAAAATCTCCCGACTTTGATGTCTGGAATTAATCCCTGACCGTGCGTTCATTCACAACATTATTGCTAAAGGCATTACGTATTTGGCGACTTGAATCGGTTGTGGACAAGGTCACCTTAGTCAAAAAGCAAGCAACCCTGAACGAGCTGCTTTGACACCTCCATTTGCCTTCGCCGCTACACGAGCTATGACTGCTATAAGTGCGCAAAGCTCCTGTGTTGGTCACGGTCGAAGTTCCCACTCCGATCCCTTTTCCATCACCTGAGTCATTTATTTCCGTATCAGTGATCACGTCTTCACTTGAGACTTCAAAAACGGTAAGAACTTTTTGATTACCTCGTTTTAAGTATGTATTTCATGTTGATGTCTGAAGTAATTGTTCGAAATTTCATTATCTTTACATAAATGGGCTTTAAACTAACTTGTCCGTATTTAGCCTGCAAATATTATGGTAACCCCACCTGAGATGGATAGTCATAAATGCTCTTTGAAGAATAGAAAAATCTTCGAGTCCTTGCCACGGTGATTGCCAGTTTTTCTGTGTTAATTTCAACATTTACAATACACAAGGTTATTTATGAAAAAAGGGCAATAACACCCCTTTCTTTCACACTTCACGATTGCAGAAGATTCGGCAACTAAAAATCTCCGCTTATAGTGGAGTGTCTGGGCCTCTTAATCAACAATAAGGAACTGGGAGTGTGTCGATGTGAGAGGAACATTCTATATAGACAGAGATTTCGCCGTACTGTGGTGGTGTAATGGAGATCATACCTAGTCAGCAACTGACAGATCCGGATTCGAGTCCCGGTCACGGTGGTTGTCAATTTTTCTGTGTTAATTTCAATAGAAAATCTATTTCTAAAAAAAAAAAAACTATACAGAAAAATCAAAATTTTCAACTATACTATGAAACATTCGTAATAAACATAAAACAACGTCAGAAAATGATTTTAAAACCAAACGACAAATCGACACTAAACGGATATCTAAACCTCCCCCCCCCCCCCCAAATGCTATTATATTCCTCCAATGTCGTCTATTTATTCCAGGACTGAATACAAAATATACAATTTTGGAAATATAGTCTATTTATTATAAGGATCAAGGTACTTTCATTATGAAATATCAATAATTTATTTTCGAGAAGTAAATTTGAAAAGAGAAAAAGGATCTTTTTTTCCACTTAAAGACTTTAGTTGGTTATATATCTCGACCTACCCTCTTTCAGGCACTTGAATACAAAGCTGACTATTTGACTTTATGTGCTAACCCACACAAGATGGCGTTCTTTTTCAAGTAATAAATTATTGTGTTTTCAAAGTTAACAAGAAAAAGACAGCGAGAGAATTAAATATATATGTACGAAAGAAAAAGAAGGCATCTCCAGGTGTAAGCTGTTGAAACATACCATGAAATAAATGCCTTTCTGTCCCGTTTGTAATTTTTTTCTCTCTCTTACGTAGGCTACATAGCTGTATATATAAAGAATACGTGGTCTCTATAGAAATATTTCTACCACCACTTCCACCAGTAATACAAATAATAGTAATAAAAGTAGAAATAATAGCCTAACCGAGCTAACCAAGAAGCAGTCAAGATCTTGACGAGTTGCGCCATCACACTTCCCACCGGGTTTGACCTCATGTCAACGTCGCTACGCATTCTCTTCCTGGAGGGTCTTCAGCTTATTGTCTCCGTCATCGTCCCGTACAAAAGGTGTGGACTGGATATGAAATATTCATGTAAAAAGAATTCCTCTATCACTCCTCTTCTCTCTCTCTCTCTCTCTCTCTCTCTCTCACACACACACACACACACACACACACACACACTAGGTTGTACATTTTCTTTTTTTGTTTACCTTTCTATTCCTTCATGGTCAGTGATACCAATTTAGTATTTAATAGCTAAATCTCGTCTCGTCATTTGAACTGGACATTTTGTCTTTGTAACTTTACTTTTGTACATCCATCAGCAGTTTAAATTACAGAGTATCTTTGTTCCTATCAGTCTGTCTATGGCCCAAGAAAAAAGAACATAGCCGCCTTCCCTGACTTTTAATCAAGGTGCAATTCCGTCATTCACTTGATGTAACTGAGGGAAACTTTGGAGAAAAAAAATCAGGCAGAATGCCCAAAGTGACTACTCCCCCCCGTTTGCTATTCCGAATTTCAGACTTGTGATATTACATCAAGGGGGAGGGGGAAGTCAAGTTCTGTCTGTTACTTTTTACAAGACCTGATCAGTGACAGTTACAAAGAGCAATCTTCGCCATTTTTAACCAACTTCCGGGGAAAAGCAAAGCGAATTCGCAATTCAATATTTTCTTTTTGTTATCTTTGACGCCGAATAACTTTCTGATAGAAACCCCAATTGCGATTAAAACTTTTTGCATTTTTTTTTTAGAGGGACCGTTGTATTGATTCACATAATATGCATAGAAAGCTTTTCCGGTCTGGACGAAACCGGACTGGAGAAGATAATCGAGACATTTACGAACCCGGGAATTTTCTCGGGAATTTCGGAATAGCCGAGAATTCCAGACTCAGGAGACTTCTTGACGTCTCTGGGATCCCAGATTTTTTTAGAGACTTTCCAACTCTCAGATTTTTTGAACCTCGAATACTTGACAAATTTTCCGGAAATCTCGACCGCTTGGGAATTCCCTGAAAATCCATACCGAATTCCCCGAAGTCCACATGAGGACGGGAATTTTCTTTCCCGATTCTCTTGTCAAAATTTTCGGGTACCCACACACACCCCTGCGTATCACTCTAAATTAACCCCTGAGAGCTAGAGAACTCACATGGCAGATAATAATAGCATAGGTCCAGTTGCTCTCACCTTTAAAGATACATTGAAGAAAAGATATTCTATTTCGTATTTGATTTGTTTATCAAGTCCTAAACATCCTAAGTTTTTATGTTATAAGTCTTTAACCCAACCTTTGAGGTGTAATGGCGACGGTCACAAACTTTGGAATTGCAATGAGAGTTGCTCGAGTCATGGAAACTTCAGTCGTTGTAGCCTAAATTGGGGACATTGCCGGAAGACGGGCACATAGGCTTATGTGCCCTTTTTTCCGGCAATCGCTTTAAACGATCCGCCATGTTCTTTTATACATGTCCTGCAAATTTCAAGTCAATATCTTTATTTATTAGTTTGGTAGAAATGAATATGTAGAAAAGTTTCCGCAAGTGAAAATTTTCGTCTTGCTTTCGGACCCTGCTGGCGGACAAAACCTCAAGTCCACAATGATCAAGCTTTGTTCATGGTTCAGCAAAGTGTTTTATGCAGAACTTCTTCACATGCTTTCTTCCAGAGGCCAATCATTTACACAGTGCGACAGAAAGATTGGTCTAGTCAGATCACACATAAAAATAAGTGAATTAGAACGTCACCGGAAGAAATATATTCTTTTCGATTCAAAGTGAATGGTAAAAATTAGTGCCATAGTTAGAACGGTGTTTAAAATTTTTCTGGGTGGCCACTTTGAATCCAAGATGGCGATTTTTTTCAAAATGTTGCAATATTTTCCTAAACTACTCTTGATAATACGCCTTTATGCCAAATTTCGTATTTCTAGCGCAAACTGTGTTGAAAATGTTTTCTGGCGGCCATTTTGGATCCAAGATGGTGACTTTTTCACTATTTTGTAATACTATCCTAAACTTACTCTTGATAATACACTTTTATGCCAAATTTCAAATATCTAGCTGAAACGGTGTTAAATATTAATTTTTGGATCCCGCCATTTTGGATCCAAGATGGCGTCTTTGGAGACATCTTGTAATATTTTCGTAACTTAATAGTGATGGTGTACTGTCATACTAAATTTCAATTTTCTATCTCCAGCCGTTTAGGCTGTGTATTTTATGAAAAATCATTTTGGCGGCCATTTTGGATCCAAGATGGCGACTTTTTTTAACATTTTGTAATATTTTCTTAATCTACTGGTGGCGATGTACCGTCATACCAAATTTCGTTTTTCTAGCTCCAGCCGTTTAGGCTGTGGCACCATGAAATCTTTGATTGCCGGAAAAAGGGTACACAACATGTATATAAAATGTTCACTATATTTTCACGCAAACTTTGAATTCTATGAGGTTAGTTAACAGTTTTCAAATCTGATTCTATGCAGTTTATACTGGTGTCAACGACATAAATATTCTTTCACAAACTTCTTGGTAATATTCAACCTAGATCTTTACCAGCTATTTACCAAAAATGTGGTTTTGCGCTATGTGCCCCTCTTCCGGCAATGTTCTCAATTATCATCAGATCATCTACATGTTTCTCCGGAACAATACTCGTCAACGAATATATTCGTTCTGAGTTGTGACGAACAATGCTTCGTTTAGACTTGTGACCAAAAATGATCGTCAACGAATATATTCGTTTAGCCTTTTACGAAGAATCCTTGTCAACGAATATATTCGTTCAGACTTGTGACGCATTTAAGCCCTACATGATTATCAGGCTAATAAAATATAATAATAAAATTAATAAACCAAGGAAGTCTTCACGTTTCATGAATGATATTCCTTAATACGTATGAACTTCAGTCTTATTACACACTGACAACATTTTAAGGAGAAACTTCCGAAAAGTAAGTTTCATCTACCCATACCTCACGTGCCGTGCATCCTAAGAACTTTTTTCTGTTTGCGTACGCGTAGATTGGGTAGCGTTTTGCGATTTTTACTGAGCGTTAAACATATTCAAATGAGTCTAATGGCATCAGCAACAGCTAAATCGGGTCATTCTTTTTCTTATTTTTTTTTTTTTTTAAGCTTCAGGAATGAGTGACCGAGCGAATTTCATCCTCAACATGTTATCAAGTTTGGGTGAATATGCGATGAGTGATAGAAAATGGATCTGAGCATTTAATAAAAACGAGGAAAGGTGAAGGTAAGTGAAACTCGAACTGGAAGATCGTCAGTAGTAACTAATGACTTACTGCGCAGAGTGGATATAAAAAAATCGCGAGGAACCGGGAATTTAAACAATTTTTGCTCTCTCCTCCAGTTTCCCAGCGTTTTATAGTTTCTGCTCCCTACGGCTTCCCTAGTCAACTTCTCGCTGAGTACCGAGAGGTCATGGCTCAGTGATAGAGCGTTGGCTTTACATTCGGGAAGTCCTGTGATCGATCCCGGAAACCGACCACCATGACTAAGGTTTTTCCATGGATGTTCCTGTCACAACAGCCAATGCCGTGATGGTACCTACGAAATAGATCATGGGCGTCTACCTTCTAACATCCTCTCCCCATCCTATCACAGCCTGAGCCATAGATGTCTAAAGGCTAAAGGCATTAAAATAATAAATAAATAACATTCCTCGCTGAGTAGCACTTTGATAATCCTGCTCAGGTGAAAGAATGGAACCGAGAAGTAATTCATGAAACAAGCGCCAATTTCTACGTAGAATATACAGATATTTCTGCATCTTTGCGATTTTTACGTAAAGAGCATTCCGAAGGTTCTGCTTCGCTACGATATCTACGTATAGATTATGCCATAGCTTCTGCTTCACTACGATATCTACGTAGAGATTATGCAGTAGGTTCTGCTTCGCTACGATATCTACGTAGAGATTATGCAATAGGTTCTGCTTCACTACGATATCCACGTAGAGATTATACAATAGTTTCTGCTTCACTATGATATCTACGTAGAGATTATACAATAGCTTCTGCTTCACTACGATATCTACGTAGAGATTATGCCAAAGCTTCTGCTTCACTACGATATCTACGTAGAGATTATGCCATAGCTTCTGCTTCACTACGATATCTACGTAGAGATTATGCAGTAGGTTCTGCTTCGCTACGACATCTACGTAGAGATTATGCAATAGCTTCTGCTCCACTACAGTTTCAATATAGAGAACATTCAGAAACATGTATATGTTCCTTAATAATGGCGGCAACTATGTAAATCATGCACATAATTTGTAGAACAATCTACTTTTATTAACATAAACCCAATATTGTACGCTACGAACTTTGTATCAGCAGTGGGAACGCATGAGGTTTCAAGTCCGGCTGCTCCACCATCCCGACTAAGATTTTTCAGAGTTTCTGTAGACAAAAAGTCAGGATGATATCTCAACTATGCCACTGAACGCTACATTCCCCCAATTCCTGCTTTCGAAAGATTGATGTGTGAGAGACGTCGTCCCTGAGAAGTAATGGACTTTGTCCCTAGCTTCTGGTTATGCCTTTCTATGAAAATTCAGAAACAAATAACATAAAGGAACTTACGAACAAAGTTCTTTGTATTTTTAGTTGATCAAGATTAACATTGTAACTGTAGAATTTTCCCTTGTGGTAATTTTGCACAATATACACTACTAATTCGTTAAAGCTTGACTGTTCCTAGAAAGAAACTGACTTCATATTTGGACTCAACCGCCTTGATTTACCTGGCCGTCGGTGACACTACATAGAACCTTACTCTGCGGTACTTTTCTACTATAAACACGTATATGAAAATAGATGTATCCCAATCAGATTTCCCACGTTTTCTTCCCCTTTTTCTTCACAATTTATTTCAAATACCCTTACTAACGTGTAAATTGTTTAATGTCGTATACTTAAGATAATTTGGGAAATTCTAATTATTCCTTCTAAATGATGAACTCAGCTTGATCTTCAGTTTTCACACATTTAGGTTTACTTGTTTGGAAACAGAACGAAGAAATTGTCACCAGTTTCCAATTTGTCTTTTAGTTACTTTTCTAGCTACAAGATGGCACCACTGCTTGAAGTTTTGCTTTTCCTTACATTCTCTTTCTTCGTGTTTCACAGTACCTGCCTTTCCTCTCCCCATCAATGTGTCTGAATTTTGATGTACACCTTTTTCTCTTCTTTCTTTTCCCCATCTCCTTTCAACTTCTTTTATAGTAGCTGACTTTTTTGGAAGGTCACGTGTACATAATGTGTGTGTCTGGATACTTGATGACCAGATTACAGCATCTGTATACCCACCTTGATTTTGCGAATGGAAAAAAGCTGGCCCAATTGACTTAACCAGAGATCATAATGAAAACCTCTTAACTGTTCACAAGTATTCTATTCTCATATATTCTAGCTAAGTAAGTTGGCTGTTAGGCTGAGTCTTAGAGATTCCGCCAGGGTTTTCAGTTTGGGGGGGGTTTAAAATCAAAATTGCGAGGAAGATTTGCGCGGTTTTTATCGATTTTTGACGGTAAAAAAATAATTAAAGTTTGGGGGGGGGTTTCGTGAATTGAAAGGGGTGACACCCATTTACAGGAGGGGGTCTGGCAGAATCACTGCTGAGCCTTCATTTAATCTAAGATTTTCTTGCGATTGGTTGCGATCACAACGCCAATCGGAAAATATGGATGTAAATTGAAGCTTCTTTCTCATTGTATCTAATAAATGGCTAACAGATGTCACTCATTGGAATAGTATGCCCTTGTTTTAAGACTTATTCTTTTATCCTTCCGCCATTTTGAACACTTTATATGTGTTCTAATTTTTAACAAGCAGAATAAGTAATAAGAGAACTAATACGTTTCCCTTTGACTGTGAGACGTAAATGATGTTACTGACCACAGCATACGTAACAGTATTTTGAGGAAACCATGTCTACCCTAGTAAATTGATTTTTAATTTAATTACTGTAATAACTAGTTCTTTATGGTGCGTCTAATCCAATATTTATTTATTTTCATTAGATATTATGATAATAACGTTCTCAATCTTAGAAGTGAATAAGAAATAATCCAAGTATCATAATTATGATACACCACAAAGGTATTTGTTAGAAGGCAACACGTTGAATGAAATTTAGCTGTGTAATTTTTTGAAATATTATTTCTGTTGGCTTTCCATTTCTTCAAAGTAGAGATTTTTATGTTAATCTAAATTTTGCAACGGTATTCCTCAACATCTTCAACACCACATGCAGGGTTACCAGATGCCCTCCTTTCGGATGATATGCGCTGTTTTTCATCTTGTTATCCTAACCTCCTTCATTTTCTATGTCTTCCGTTCACTGATCAGTCTTCGTTCGTGCTTTTCGGGCATAAGCCATACCGTCCATAAAAATCTTTTTTTTTCTCTCTCTCTCGTTCGTGCTTTTTTTCATTAATTGAATTGTGCTCAATTCACAGTATTTTTATTTCTTTATTTTTACTAATCAATTTTTCATATTATATTTTCACGAATATACCAGGTGTATGCATAAGTTTTTGCAGGTTTCTGTGGTAAAGAAAAAACGTAATTTTCAAGGGAAATTAATTTTGTTTTATTCAAAATATTATCCATCGGCTTCTACACATTTCGCCCATCTTTCAGGTAATTGATGCATACCATGCCAGAAAAACTGCTTGTCTTTTGCGGCAAACCATTCGTCGAGCCATTTTCCAACGTCTTCGAAATTGCTGAAGTGCTGCTTTGCGAGCGCGTGCCCCATTGATGCGAAGAGGTGATAGTCAGATGGCGCCAGGTCCGGGGGAAGGATGTCCCATCCAAGCGATTTCAAGGTGTCTTTCACTGGTTTTGCTGTGTGAGAAGGCGCATTGTCGTGTAACACAATCACTTTGCCATGTCTTCGGGCCCATTCCGGTCGCCTTTCGATCAATGCGTGATTTAAATTAATCATTTGTTGGCGATAGCGTTGTGCATTAACGGTTTCGCCCGGATTCAAGAGTTCATAATACACAATACCGCTCTGGTCCCACCAGACACAAAGCATGGTCTTCTTGCCGAAGCGATTTGGCCTTGGTGTTGAAGGCCACGTGAAAGCCACGATTTTTTTCGCTTCGGGTTTTCAAAATAAATCCATTTTTCGTCACCCGTCATAATTCGATACAAAAAGGATTTTCTTTCGTGGCGTTGAAGCAATATTTCACAAGTGACTTTGTGATTTTCCATTTGACGTTCATTCAAATCGTGTGGGACCCATTTACCCAGTTTATTGATCTTCTCCATTGCTCGTAAACGTCTGCTGATTGTTTCTTGTGACACATTTAATGCTTTTGCCAATTGCTGTTGAGTTTGAGTTGGGTCATCCTCCAATAACATCTGCAATTGCTCGTTTTCGCACTTTTGTGGTCTACCATAGCGCGCACTGTCTTTCACATTGAAATCACCACTTCTAAATTGTCGAAACCATGTCTCACATGTTCTAATCGATGGATCGTGTTCACCATATGTTTCTACCAGCACACGATGACTTTCAACAGCCTTTTTCTTTTGATTAAATAAGAAAAGCAATGTGCCACAAATGTTCCTTTTCAGGCACAAACTTCAACATGATCACTGAACGATTAAACAAAGACGCTAGTGTTTGGCGGACTCAACTTGTGTGTGTTTGTAGTTTAATGTCAGACGAACAAAATGACGTATGTGTCAAATGAATACGCTACGTACTTTTCGCTGGCGCCATCTCTTAGGTAAACCGGAAACTACTTATACAAACACCTGGCATTTCTCCAGTATCACACATACGTTGAAAATACATGCATTAAACGTTAGTACCGGAACGTAATTTTAATGTTGTAAATGTACCGAAATGTCCGCCTGTTAAACGGCTTATTCCACGTTGAATAATAGTTGAGAAGAAACAAGTTAAAATCAAGAAGTGGACCATGAAGAAAGGGGTATAGTTGGCCAAAACAGAGCATGGTTGCTGTCTATTGCTATACATACATTTAGTTGCATTTTGTCCGTTGCTTCCATCATAATATACAGTATTAATATTCCTACAGTAAATAATCCCAGCGGCTGATGCAGAGTTCGATGCTAGAACTTTCTGCACTCGTCGTTGGTAGCTCGACGCGTTGACCACTTACCCGCGGATCCACTTTGAGAACCTATACTACTCTTTCACAGTATCGTTATTGACAGGCAGTCTAGAATGCAGTTGCCACGCGTTGTTTTATCATCATGTAAGAATAAGAATAACGAATACTTTCTTCTTTCTTTGTTATGCGCAATTTCTTCTTCTTTAACACTTTGACTATCGCTGCACTATTAAATGTGTATTACTCAAGAATTGTAATATTTCGCCCTAGAAAAACGCATAATAAAGCCTGATCTTTGCCATAGTTGAAAACACTTCACATTAACGCCCTATTAATGAAATTAAATGTTCGTTGAAATATAGTTTAAAATTCAATCTGTTTTCAACATGCAAATGAGAACATGAGAAACGTAGTTAATTTTATTCTATTCGCCTTTAAGCACAATTCTTATGGAATTAACTTGGAAAGAAAATCTAGGGGGCAGTTCAATATAATACGAGTAGATTATAGAATTTACATCCTTGTACAATCTTTGGTATGTTCTGTGTATCTTAGTTAATCTAGTGATAGGTAAAATGAGATTGGAATTATACAATGTGTGTGATTTCTATTTGCAGTGTTGTAATCATCTAAATGCATTTTTGTATGCAATAAACATTGGTAGACATATGTGGCCGCGAGTGTCATGATATTTCGTTTACGGAACTCACCTCTACAAGAGGCCCTAAAAAGCAAACCAGCATTTATCTTTATAGCTTTCTTTTGCCATGTAAATAATAATTTTACCATAGGGGCATTTCCCCATAATATTATTCCATATGATAGGGCTGAATGGCAAAATGCATGATAAACAGTTATTATTTTTTTCAGCTGATAAAGAGTAGTTTTAACTCCTTAGTATAAATATACCTCCAGTCATTTTTTTTTTGTGACATCATCTGTATGTCTTTGCCAAGATAGTGTGGAGTCTATTTGTGAATTCCTAGAAGTTTAACTTCATTGTTTTGATTTTGATTAATAATATCAGTACTCATCAAAATTAAAAGGGACAATGTTTTATTTTCATTTAAATGAAGGTGGTTATTAAACATCCAGTGTTTCACTGTATTGTATTCCAAATTGCTATAAACAATCAAGTCTTCGATATGTTTGTGTGAGGTTACAATGGTGGTATCATCGGCATACATTACAGGGTCAGATTCTAGGAAGATGTGCAAGTCATATATATAAAGTATAAATAAAACGGGACCCAGAACTGAACCCTGAGGAACTCCAAATTTTATTTCTTTTTTTTTTTTAGATAATTTATTGTTGTATATTTTGCTATTTGAGATCTATTTGATAAATAATTTTTCATAAGTTGGAGTTCATTATTTTTAAATCCATATATCTCCATTTTTTTTATTAAGAGGTCATGTGATATGGAATCAAATGCCTTACTTATATCAAGACAACGGATCATTGTGATGTTATTTTCTTCTAAGTTACGGTATGCTATATATAATATTAGTGTTTCAATTGCATCTATCGTAGATTTAACTTGTATACAGTGATTTAAAATAAAGTTAAAAGTCATTTTCAATGCTTTTACTTATTCGTAATACCTTCATTTGTAATTTAAACGCATGATCAGCGGACTTTTTTCGTTTCATTTTACATTATATTCCAAAAGCATGTTGCGTTATTTCTACTACCTTCTTCAATTATTTTCATATTGCGATATCTTGGCAGATTTTGTGTCTTTCTTTTACTTTAAGCCGTTCTCTTTAAAATCCTTCATATGCTTTCTGTTACGTTCTTTATCTTTAGTTTCTGTTGAGAATCAAGAAGAATATCCATTATTTCGATAGCACCTATTTAGTGACATATTTGTACTAATTACTAAGTGCACTCTGTCGTAGAAAGTATTAATTACTTCTTCAATATTGTTACAATTACAAATCAGAGTAGCGGGAAATTTCACATAATTAAAATTCACTTTTACAAATGTTATAATTTGTAGCTGATACCAGATTGTTATGTTTTAGTATTTATATTCGTGATTATTAGCGGAATGATATGATAATGAATATTACCATGAAGTATTCCGTCACTATTAATTAAGATGTTATGTACATTTTTAATATTAAATAATTTGTTCTGTTATTACTGTTTCTAATATTATTAGACTTAATATGTTTGCTAGTGCAATATAAAAAAAATCAAATTACTAGGAATTGAAAACATCCCAGCCGAATTAATTAAAGCGGAAGGAACGACACTAGTCAAGGAACTATATACATTGATAAGTGCTATATGGAGAAAGGAGGAGCTTCCAAAGGAATGGAAAACCTCAGTAATTGTTTCGATGTATAAAAAAAAGGCGATAAATCCAACTGTAATAACCAACCTATTATACTCATAATGGTAACAGGTGATAAAATCGCAACGTTCCCACAAATGTAATTATTTATATAAATGGATATGATCAAAGATGAAATGAAATTACCTAGACCAACTCAAGATTTTCCCATCCCCAATCCCCATCCCAACTCAAAATTATTTCCCATTACACCTTATTCCAATTCTCTGTTCCATAGGGGAAGGGGCGCAATCCTTTGCTGAGGCGTATCTGTGGCTAGAATACAAAGGGTTTTACTACAGCCTGAGAAAATTTTCTCTTTACGTAAAGGAATAGCTTTTTTTCCATTCTTCCCCAGATTCTCTTCCAAGTTTGTATGTCTTATGATTTCTATTGGCTTGCAGAATTGCTTGTGACTGAATTTCTTTAATATTTTGAAACGACATTTGTTATTTCCTTTTAAATAATTCACAATATGTAGTCGATACTCTATTTTAGATTGTTCTAGACTGGCATAATGAAATTGTGGTACTTCGAAAAAAATTCGTGTCCAGAAAGATACTCAGCGATTTGTATCTTCAAACGTTAGACCCTATCACAAACTCAGCTTTCAGCAATGTTTTTTTATATTTCCATTGTTCATATATTAACCAATTAATTCTGACATTTCCACTTGCAAAACGTGTTAAGCTTCGTTCATTTGTGAAGTGAAAGCTAAATTCAAACTAGTCTAAACCGCCTGTAACACCCATTCCCATCTTGTCCTTTTCCTTGGTATGTGAGTTCTTCATATCGTACGTTACACAAACGGATATCAAGCCAGAATATTTTCACAGTACTTTCAATACCAAATTTCACAATCATTTTTTTTTAACTTGATAATCAAGCACATATTATGTATTACATAAACAGATATTGGCCTCACCCAAAGTTGCCTAAAGACCTTAAAAATTAAATTCAATAAAATTCAACAAACGGATATCAGGTCAGTATATTTTCACAGCACCTTCAATACAGAATTTTACAATCATTTTTTTTTAAAAAAACTTTACAATCGATCACATATTTTTTTATTAAACAAATGGATATCAAGCCAGAATATTTTCACAGTACTTTCAATGCCGAATTTTACGATCGTTTAAAAAAAAACCACACACACTATATATATATATATATTTTACATAGACGGGGCCGGGAAACCGGGACAGGACCGGCAAACCGGGACAGGACCGGCAAACCGGGACTGTCACCCCAAAAGGCTTCTGCCACTAACTGGGAGGAGACCCCCTAATTCCTCTTGCTGAGACTTAAGGGAACCGACCGGGATAGACGCCTAATGTCCAATCCATACGTTCACGTCTTGGGGCCTGTTAGTACCCAAGCAACTGCTTGGCGAACGAACATGGATGGGCTACTCACCAACCCGCATTAGCTGACAGCGTGGTGAGTCAAATGTCAGCACCACTCCTTTCTTTACATATGATGGTACAAGCAAGGAAACAGCCTCGGAGGACCTTATTGCCCGGAGGACGGAATGCAGCTGGCAACGGCAGCGGTCAGTCCTGCAGGAAGTCAGAGGGTCAAAATGCCCGGGTTTGGACTGTAGACTGCCAGGACACCGACACGGCAACTCGAACGGACCTATAAGTGGGGACTCTCAACTGTCAGTCACTTGCAGGAGATGACAAATTAGAAGAACTGCAGAATGAACTTAAGAGGATTAAGTGGGACATCATAGGACTATCAGAAGTGTGGAGAAAGAATGAAGAACAGTTGGAATTACCGTCAGGGCACACGTTCTACTTCAAAGGAACAGAAACTGGAAAAGCGACAGGCATTGGTTTTATAATTAATAAAGACCTGAAGTCACGGATCACAGAAATTGAAGGAATTTCAGATAGAATCGCACGGGTAGTAATAAAGATTAACAAGAGATACAGTATGGAAATTATACAAATGTATGCTCCAACAACCTCGCACCCGGAGGAGAAAGTCGAAGACCTATACGAGGAGATACAGAAGATTTTGAATAGTAGCAAATCGCATTACAAAATTGTAATGGGAGACTTCAATGCGAAAGTAGGAACCAAGCAGAGCAGTTACACGAAAGTGGAAAACTTTAGATTTGGCAAAAGAAACAAGAGAGGAGAGAAGTTAGTGAAATTCTCAGAAGCCAACAGACTGTTCATTTCCAATACATTTGTCAAGAAACCACCCCAGAGGAAGTGGACATGGAAAGGCCCAAATGGGACCAAAAACGAAATAGACTATGTTCTATCAAATAACAGGGAAATTTTGCAAGACGTGTCTGTTCTGAACAGTTTCAAAATCTCGAGTGATCATAGGATGGTGAGATGTAAGCTGAAACTAAACACTAGACTAGAGAGAAATAAGCTTATCAGAGGAAAACCGTCAGTTTTAGATCTGGAAAATCTTGGAAAACACAGACAGATATTTGAGATAGAACTAAACAACAGATTCAACGCCTTGGAAGAGTTAGAGGATGAAGAAGACATCGATAGCAGAAATAAAATACTGACTGAGATAATAAGAAAAACAGCCAAGGAGATAGCAGGTACCAGAAAGAAAAAAGA
>JAGDQP010017046.1:19684-30120 GCA_022664845.1 Lepisma saccharinum
GAGAAATGAATGGATTCGCGCACAAACAAAGGTAGAGGATGTAATCAAGACTGCGAAGAAGATGAAGTGGAGATGGGCCGGTCACATAGCTAGACGAACAGATGGAAGGTGGCCGACAAATGTACTACAGTGGATTCCTAGAGAAAAGAAACGACCGAGACGACGTCCAAATGTAAGATGGGTAGATGAAATCAAGCGTTTTTCAGGAGCTACATGGATGAGGATATCAGCAGACCGAGATATGTGGAAAGAAAAGGGGGAGGTCTTCATCCAGCAGTGGATAGAAAACGGCTGAATATGATGATGATGATGATTACATAGACGGATATCAAGCCAGAATACTTTCACAGTATCTTCAATACCGAATTTAACAATTTTTTTTTTTTAACTTGATAATCCCATGTTTCACACAAGCGGACATCAAAGCCAGGATAGTTTTAGTTGTGTGATGTCAAAAAGATAGGTTCATGCAAAAGGCTTCAATGTAATCTTTAGTAAGTAAATAAAGTACGGACGAAGGAGCTAGGTTCAACCGGAAATAAGAATAATAATATTTAGAACAAAGCTGCAATGTTAAGAAAAATATATAATGCCAGCTGGTTGTCGATTGCAAGATGATGCAATGGTAAGAACCCATTATAGCAAAGGATGCATTGGACTGAGAAAACCTGCAAGTTTTGTAGCCTTTTATGTCGGTAATTAGGAAATGCACAAGTGTTTCTTTGGTCGTGCAATTTGAGAAAAAGAAAATAATAATGAACTAAAGCTAATTGGTAGAGCATAACAACAAACTTTTATTTTTTTTTAAAAAAAAAACAAAGCCTGTAATAATGACACTTTTTATGACCAACAAAATGGCTGACTAACTCATACTATCAGAAGGTAAAGTATCTCTCTTCACACACACAAAACAGAGGCGCACTAATATTACTCGTGTCAACTACCCACTGTACACAGTGTTATAACTTATTTCGCTATTTTCTTTCTCTTCTTTCTTTTTTTTAAAAAATGACAGTAACATTGTTCCTGGAACCACCAGTGGTGGCGTGACGATCATTTAATTATAGCTCACCTCTTTGGAGCCGTCACATTAGGGCAAAGCCGCAGTCATGTTTGCGGGCAATCTTAATGATATATGCGCTTGTATTACGATGCAGGATGTCAGCTAAGCAATGCGGACGGCCCATACGTGTTCAAAAGCTGCCATTTTCCCTTCCTCTCTCTCTCTCTCTGTGTTCTACATGCCGCCATACTGAATGAATTTACAAAGAGGTTATGAAAATGTGTTGCAAATATTGAAGACACGTACAGATATTAAAACCATCAACGGGTTCCCTCCATAACGATGTAAATAGCGGTTGTAGGATATGAAAGAAGGAGAATACTATATATATGAGGAGGGCGTGTGTGACGGTCTGTATTCATGGGTTATACAAAGCGACGAAAAATGACAAGAGCGACGAACGAGTAAAATAAAAATAAAAATGGCGGCAGCTAGAAAACTTGTGAGTAATTTTAAAAATTTAACGCATTTAAGTACCGTCATTACCTGTTCCCTCGTTGCTATTGCACATGACTCGTAACTACTTTTTTTTTGCCCTCTTCTGTGCATATGTGTGCCGAGGAGGAAAGTTGTAAATTATATTATTATTAATATGTTTATTACTTTCTTTTTGCCTTCCTTATATATATACAGTATATTTTCTATTTAAGAGTCTGCGTTCAGCTTTTATGTTTCTCGTTGTTACAATGTAGTATATAATAAAATATGACTTTAAGTCGGCACGTACAGTACAGTAGTCGTAATATCTAGATGTATTTTACACCAAGAGATCACGGCTTCACTTCTGGTTTTGAGCTTAACAATTAATAGTTCTTTTTGAGTTTCACTTTGAAGTAATTTTAGCTTTAAATTACAAATAAAACTTGTATCTTTTTTTCTTTCAATAGCATCTCAAACAGTGATTCTGCCTGACCCTTTGTGGGGACTGTCACCCACACTTTAAACATTTTACGGTAAAAAAAAATCGATAAAACCGTGCAAAACTTCACTTACACCCTCCTAATTTACAGCCCCCCAGCAACTGAAAATCGTTAAAAAAAACTTTGGTAAACTTTATTTTTATATGGGCCAGTCTAGTAACTTTGAACTTCGGCCCGTCACAATTCGCCCATTTATACAGCCAGTTAAAATCCACATCCATGCCCCTGCCAGGACTCGAACCCCGGACCTTCTAGCCGATGGCCTACAGCCGCAAACCGCTCGACCACCCGGCTGGCAACTGAAAATCGTGGCGGAATCTCTTATCCCAAAACAAGATTGCTCAATACTATTTTGAAGTAAGCTGAGTACCTAACGCCCAATGACATCCAACGACCGCACATTTCCATGGTAAAAAAGGAAGATGCAATTTCATGACACACTAAGACATCAAGATCTGGATGAATGGTTGAGTGCATATAGTATAGAAACACCAGCATATATCAAATAACTGATATATGTGGCAATACACCTGCCATGGCGTATAGAAATGCTCAGGCTTTAAACGGTGTAAATATGCAAAGCAGATGAAACTATTTAAAATTGTGACATTTTTTTTAAAGTAAAATAATTGTCCATTCAGTGAAATATCGCATTACCCTTGTGCATTATCCAAAAGTTAAATTACTAACAACATAAATATTAAATGAAACAAAAATAAAACTTGCAGTTTTTTTTTTCTTTGATTTACCCACCCAAATGACATGTGAAAAAATTCCCTGTCCAACAGTATTTTAGATAGGTTATGATACAGTTAGAACAGCTGCTTTGTTTTCTCCTTCAGTCTTATTATTTTTAACAATTGGAAGTAATTGATATTTCGGTTTCAGCAGTTAACGTTTGGAAGCCTCATATCATCGTCGTTGGAAAGGTCGCGGAGAGACGAGTTCAAAAGCAACTAGATCATCCAAATAGGATGAACGAGTACCTACATAGAGGGCAATTTCATTTCTCTATAGTAACTAATAGGGACAATAGATAATTTCGACTCCAGAACTAATAGGACTATGAACGAGGTTGATGTGTCGTGAGAAATGACCTATTGGGTTTCTTTTTTCCCTCTTCTTTATTGTTTTTTTTTAAATTTTACTCCGTTTCCACATTTCAAAAGCTGTCAATTTTCTGTTTTCACTCTTTCATAGAGTACATCAGTTTTCGGCTCGATACAGTACTATACTCTATACAAAACATTTACTCAATATTTTCTTGAATTCTTTTTTGCTTATAGACCCAGAAAATACGTTCTTTCTCTTTGTTAGTAAGTGCTTCGTCGCCATTGTTATTCTCCACTTTCTTCCAGTTCAGAACTTACAGTATACTTAAGTCACTATGAACATATTCTAATTGTTTTGTTTTTCCAGTTTCGAAGCATCAGGTAATCAATTATTGGTAGTACATGGTGGGAGTATATTAAGTTCCTAAATGATATTTTAATGCCATATTTATTTAATTTCTGACTTGGCAACACTGCATCCAGGACAAATTTGATGGTGTTGAGGGCGGTGTAGCACACGGGAGGCCTTGCTGACTGGGTGAGGCTAGAGATAGAGGATTTTAAGGACAAGTCTTTAAGAAACGTAAGACAAGATTTCAAAATTCTTGACATGAGTATGAGATAAAACAGCAAGAGAAATAAAATACATTTTCTTTTTTTCTTTTTTTTAAAAAAAAAAAAGAAGTAGTTTAACTCGTAGAACCATTGAGTGACTGCAACGGGAGAGGTGAAAGAAGAAGTCGTCATTTTTAATAGCAAAGCTCTAAATCTACTTATACAATACAGCTACAAGTTTCTGTATCTCTTAAACGCAAGAGAAGGAGACATCGTCAGAACAGAGTAGGGGGTGAAATTCCACCATATTTGGTCTTTTTTTTTTCCCCTGTCCATATACAAGAACTAAGAGATGTCCTTATCTTATTTCACCATCTTTTCACTTTACGTTGACTGTTCGATAACTTCCTGACGCGTGTTTTCAATACACAATCAGACGGCTTTGAAAATATCTGTCTGCCTTTTTTAAGAAGGTATGTCTTTTCTTTCTTTCTCCCCTCCTTTTTTTAACACAAAAAAGATCTCTGATGCTATTGGAATTTAAAGACTTATTTTTCTGCTACTAAGGGTTGCCCACCCTCTGTACTCTCTGGATTTAACCCCCTAAAGTCTCTTTTCTACCCCCCTGGTCTAGTCTTAGCACAGAGGGAGGGAGAAGGGGATTAGCGAAGGTAATTCTTAAACTGGTGTCACTGTGGAGTACTGACCTGAAACTTTCTGTGTGGTGGTTTGGGAAATCCTATGCAGTGCTGACCTCTATCTTCTTTCTAATTTTTCTTTCTTTGTTTTCTAATTCCACATACGAATTATTTCTTTCTAAACACAGAAATAAAACAGAAAAAAAGAAAGTAAAAAAAATCTTATGTTGTTGAAGTAGCGGTGACAGGTCCGTGTTTGCATTGTAAAACTACCTACCTCACGGTAAGAGTTCACCTGTCATGTTGCGTTCAACCAACTCCACACAAGACTAGCTGGTAGAACAAGAATATATCAACATATAATAGTTTTATTATTCTGCTAAGTACATTTTTCTTTTAGCAAGGGAGGGAAGGTTTGTAACGAACTCTATTTAGCATTGGAATTTGGTGCCCAAATTACAAATGTCCGAAGAGTCTTAGTGCAAGTTTAAAATTTAAATAGCCTTTAAAAGAATGGAGAAAAGGATAAAACAAGGAGAGGTTTCTATTTATATTTCAGTGTTCTTTTGTCTTATTCCAAAATTCGATTTTCCTTATTTTTATTGAAACTAGAAACCTTTTTTTCCCGTTCAAATTAGTTTCAGATAGAAAAGAAAAAATACATTACGCTAAAAAAAATGTCTGCAAAAAATACTGTAAAGCGAAGTTAGTAGGGCCTCACCATTGAAAATGTACGTAAATGCTTGCAACCAAGTTCCTATGAAGGCGTGTAGCTGAAATGTTTTCCTTGGATAGTAGGCAACCATAGGAAACAGTGAAGTATGGGAGGTGGCGGAGCTGCCAGGCGCTTGCCGGGCGTGAAAAATAAATTTTGAAATTGGGGCTACGATCGATTACCTTGGATTTCAAAATTCAAAACTTTTAATACTTGTTGTTTTTTTTGTATTGTTATCATTAACCATGTACATACAAGAGTGTACAAAGTTTGAAGTAGATTGGAGAATGGGAAGTAAATAAAAATTTTGAATACAAATTTGGAATTGAATAGAAAACCAGGCATTCTGCCAGACGCCTCAATGCGGGATGTCACTTCCAAATTTTCCAGTCCGGCCCCCACTTTTTTTTAAAGAAAAAAGATAAAATCGATAAAAATCCTACAAAACTCTACTTACACCCCTTCTAATTGTGGCATTACACTCCCGAAACCAAAATTCTTGGCAGAATCCCTGCAGAAAACCCACTCATGCTTTTCATTACAATTTAGTGGACACCTCAATGAGTTAATTGGTGTATCTAATTGGATTTTTAAATTTCCATTTGTACTGGTATTTAAACAGAGCTCGGTGATTTTGTTGATCGATATATATTATCATTAATGCACACAATAGATACTGTGGCATGTTGGCGCTTATTTCTACATATCATTTGCACGTGGCATACAATGTGACTTATGATCTTTGTTATATGATATGTGTCTTATTCTTATCATACCTTATGAGAGTGCTACATGTATATATCCATGCGAATAGAAACTGGCTTCAGAAGCTATGCACCTAGAATTAGAAAATTATCATATTTACTTCTTTCGTCATACCCTTCCTCTTCTGTTGGGCTTGCGGAGGAACCTACTGATTTTAGTACTTTCTAATGACTGTGTTGTGACACTAAGGTTACAATATGACATATCTATGACTTGCTTTTGCTACGAAGATATTTTATATTTAGGGCTTTGGAAATAATAATAATAAATCACAGCCATATTTAATCTACTACTGGATAAGGCCTTTACCCGGAGGGAGGAGATCGGTCTACTGCTCTCACGCTGACCAGACGGGTTGGGAGAGGAGAGCCTAAGCTCTCACTGTGATCGCCACTATCTTTTATTCATAGCAGTTTCCCTATGGCATCTCGATGCTGCGTGGGCATCGTTCCATACCCACATGCCTTGGAAAAAGATCCTTGACCGTGTCGGCAATAGAGCTCCCTCAATCCGTAGTCAGACACACTAACGACTAGGCCAACGGGAGTGGTCAATCTACGGAATATCCTTGTGAATATTCTTTCCATAGAAACTTGCTGAAAAGGAAACTTCAAGCAATAAATAAAAATGCATTTCAGTCAATAATAATGAAAAAAAAAAAAATAGTTTCAGGTATTTTCACCCTTGAAGAAACTATTTTATTTATGTCAATAATCCTTTTTCAGTTCACCTATACAAAGAATCCATTTTATAATGTTAACCCTGAAACATTTATTCGAGGGTTAAACGAAAATTACAGCACAGTTGAGATCGTATATAAAAGAGTTTCAATATTAATTTCTGGAAGATCCTTACGTTAAATTTGACGATCCATTGTGAGGTTTGGTCCCAAGATGCATAAAGGTTCCTTGCATAATCGATTACATTAGTAAGATTTAAAACAGAAGTTTCATATACCTGGCTCCCAAATATAAGTAATATTATATCTCTTTATTGTGTTTATGGAATATAATTATGTTATCATTATATTTAAAATTTTATAGGACAGGCCATGACTATGTTTACGCGATTCTAGAATCGATTTTGTTATACAGGAACAATTACATAAGGTCAGAGTTTTTCATTGGCGTTCAATTATTTAAAATCTTTAGGCAACATTGACTCAGGCCGGATGGATGATGATGAGAGAATTCATGGAATGAAGAAAGTGGAAGCAAACGGGAGAACGTCGAGAAAACCTACGCATACGGTGTTTGTCCGCCACAAAGCTCACATGAGCCGGGATCGAACCGAGGAACCCAAGAATCAGAGATGAGTGTTCTACCACTGAGGCACCGCGGTCCTCATAATTGCTTATCATTTCTAGTTTAAACACGTAATTAAAGACATTCGAGAAAAAAAAAGTTTGAACCCTCAAGTTTTACGGATTATCCGCTATTCGTGTCAGGGTTGCCAGGTATTCAGAAATTACTGTAGTTTGTACCCCAACTTTGATCTTCACTTTGAAACTAAGAACATTTCTAATCATTCTCTTGTGAATTCACTTCAAACTTCTTTCAAAGAAGCAATTACCCAATTCAATTACACATATCCACATTAACAGTACCATTTTTGTAAGTTGCAGCTGCACCCGCAATGTTAAATTTACCGCAATGGAACCTGGCTAACTACGCTACTGGAAGAAATGACGTTTCATAAGATTACCCATCTTTCGTTGTAGAAGCAAAAAGGAGAAAACAGTTGGGCTGACTCTTTGACCTTGTCATTATAAATAAGATAAAGTAATTAGACTTCTCTGTGTAAATGTCGATGGACTGATAAGCGACCGGCACGGTATACAAGGCGTACATTATAAAGAATAGCAAACAGAAGTAGTAAAAAAGCAATGTTAGAAAAAATATCTTACCGCTTTTCTTCTCTCGCTAACCCTTCTGTACTTTGCAGTAGCTGACGAATCTTTTGTTGTAGAAGGTTACGGCTACTGAATGCTGCAGTGTTGGAATTTATATCGACTGATTTTACTCTTCTTAAAGTTTCTCAGTTTACAACCTCCCCCCCCTTTTTCAATATTTTCTTTCCTCATAATGTGTACTCTCAGAGAGACGTCATCCACTCGACTTGTAAAGATTATAATAACGTTCATTAATGTAAATTACACCAATAAATTGAATTTAAAATAGAGAAAAGTATCCACATTTCGCCCACTTGTTTAGATGTTAAAATCTATTATAACGCTCATGTGAAGAATCTGAGGTTTGGATTAACTTTTGCAAACATTAAAGTACAAATATATTGTTACTCGACAGTAATTTTGTCCATACAACGCAAGAAATAATGTATTTTCCTGAACAAGACAAAAATGGCTCTTTAAAAAAATGGGTCCAAATTTCCCCCATTGTCTCCTGTGATATAAAAAAACTACAATGAATGAAACATTCAAAAATAAACCACGAGAGTTCTCCTTACTGTCCTAAAGTGGAATATCTGAAATCTATACCTGTAGTTATGCATAAAAGCACGTCATTTTATAAACTAAAGAAGAAAAAAAAATGCAAATAGAAAAACTCTGTTTCATTGGAAGTTCTAAGCACGAAATCAGGAGAAAATGCAGATATTATCTTAAAATTGCTGTTTAGTTATTGCAGGCAAGTGTCACAAGTAAAAAAGTGGATCTTGTACTTCTTTATCAACACAGTTTTCAGGAAACCAAATGTGACATTTCTTACACGCAAACCCACTTTTCACCGTTGTCTTGGAAGTAAAGCCCTTCAGTAATAGGATACTCTGTATCGTAATCACTAAAAGATTCGGTACTTGTTGATATATATATAACTACAGTTGTAATCTTGTTTTCTGTCGTTGCTTGATAAAACAGCTTTGCTCCTACGAAGTTGCTTAATTGTTTCCTTCGAAATTCATATCGTGCTGTTATTATGTGATAACAAAATTGTCAAATAGCATATTATATTGCGTTGTTTTCACTGAGTTGCAGTTCGTTTTCTGCTCAATCCATGTTCTACAAATGTATCGTGTTAAATTTAGGGATTACTTTCTTAATTTCTCTTATATCGAAATTTAGAGCCAACAAATGGGCGAAGTTAGGACATTCTTGACATTGTAAAGTGTAATTCTTCCTACACCAGAGCACACCTCTTTCCCGCCAAAATAACGGTGTATATTAAAGCTCAATTGTAACTAATTAACTATGTTTACGTGGAAACCAATGTCAAACTACAAACACCCACTGGAAACACACAAACTCTACATCCTTCAATACATCAGAGTTTAGGGTCTACTGTTCGCGCAATACATCAACTGCAAGAGTTGCCAACTCGTACTAGCTGAGAAACTTGGGCGGGCGAAATTAGGTCCCACATAGCACAAAATATTCCAGAAATATCACGTTTAGAGCCTCATACATTCCTGTTAGCATACACCTTAAGGATGTTAAAAGGATATTCTAGCTTGGAAATTTTCGGAGGAATCCTTGAACACATGAACGTATGCTTGATATATCTCCTGCAACGTCCTTATCATTTGTGTTCATCCTGAAATGTTCCATGTGTATACCGGGATATCCGATGGATATCATAGGGTTATCCTAATATTCTCAAGGGATATTTTGTTGTAGTATATCTTTAGAATGTATCTATGTTATGTGTAACATACTTCTGTCCAAAACTTTTACTTTCTTCGTTTGGAAGAAAGGGAAGGTACTCTCCTAATATTCGTCTGATGTGATTGAGGGGAAACAAGTGCAAATGTTATTAAGAAAGCTTGTCGTAAACAAGACTTGTGCGTACAACGTCTAGACCGCATAGTCTGATTTGAAATTCGGAGGTTTCGGGTTCAAATTTTACTTCGTATATCCTCAAACACGATGATATTCTTACCGGAAGTGTGTTATAATGAAACTCTCTTTATAAAGACTGTGTGTGGGTGCACACAGCTAAATCCAGCCCTGATATTAGTTAACAAATTAATAATCATCCGGAAACAGCTGTCAAAATCAAATGTGGTATTTGAAATCATAACTTCCTTGTGCTCCCGTGTGTAACCAAGTTATTAGATTTGCACACGGAAGGTCTTGGGAGCGATCCCAGCGGTCAGTTATCGTGACCCGAGTTTTTTTTTTCATGATCTCTTTCCCACATCCTCTTTCCAACCCTATCCCTACCTGAGTCTGCTCATATAGTGACCATATTTTCTTGGTCAAAATGCGTGACAGTGACCCAATACGCCCCCCGCCCCTTATTTGCGAATGGCTTGAGTGTCACCCTCCAATAAAGATTTTAGTCAAACTTTAGCTTAAAGTTGCATTTTATTAAAAAAAAATACTTCGAATTCGAAAATAAGGATAAAATGTGGTAGCAGCTTTAGAATTTCAAAATTAGAAGGAACTTGACTACTGAAAGTAAAATCATAATATCTAATTCGTTTTACAAGGCAAGTTCAACTTCTCAAGTATAATTTCTCCAAAAATATTTAAATTACAGTAAATTTACCTCCCCCCCATCACATTTATTTTTTAAACACCAAACCAAATTTTATGTTAAATTTATTTGAAATGTCCCTATCAAATTAAATTATATCGCCCTTTTTAATGAAAACTCTGATATTTTGCGGGTACACAGGGACACGATCAGTTAGGGGCGTAACTACTATGGCGCAAAACCACGCAATGTGGGGGGGGGGGCGACCCTTCATCCTAACCTCTCAATGGGCCGT
>JAGDQP010017047.1:0-39367 GCA_022664845.1 Lepisma saccharinum
CGAGCGGAAAAAGTGACCGCTCGTTTAGAGCGAATTTTCATCGAAGCAAAGATGAGAAATTTCCGCTCGAAAAAAGAGCGAAAATCTGTGGTAGTCCATTTCAATGGAAACCTAGATATTGTATTTGTATAGATTAATTTCCATCTATTCAGATACAATTTACACCTTGTAAACATGAAAACGACGCAATAAAATGTACAAAAGTGCGAAAGGGAGCATTAATTCATATGTACTAAAAAGAAAAGTGCTGTACTTGTGAATGAAAATGAGTAAAATAAAGCTAAACCTGGAGGAGATTTGAAGCCGGTACCGTTCGATCAGCTACCCAACGCGTTAACCCCTCAACCAAGGGTCCAACTGAGAGAATGCGTCCTCGGAATTGTTTCTTTCGTCTCGTCAGGTACTTAATTACAACGTTGAAAGATTTCTTGTACGTACAAAACTTACTCCTGACGTTTTTTGGTGCATTTTACCAACAGAAAAGTTTTAAAGTTCTGTTATCTCATTTTTAACTATACATAACGCTATAAATTTCAATCTATCGATAACCTTTGCTTTTACAAATGGCGAAGACCAATGTTGACTAGTAACCATGCCCATGATGCATTGCAAATCGCTCTAAAAAGAGTGGAATTCAAACCGATCTACAGAGATGAGAAAATTCACTCCTAAACGATGAGAAATTGAAGCACCAAATCACTCTAAAAAGATGAGAAATCGCTCTTTCACCTTTGACGACTCAATAGAAACGCGCTCTATTAAGAGTGAAAAAATAAATTACATCGAAAAGAGCGAAATTCCATCTAGAAAGAGTACATTTTCCATCCAACGCGATAATGTTTTGTTAGAAACCACTCTTTTTCTATCGAAAATTCCGCTCGAAAAGGAGCGGTCCCGATTTTCCATCTAAAAAGAGTGAAAATTCCGCTCTTTTGATTTAGTGTGTAGTAATGATGTAACAATGACCAAAATTAAGCTTTCTCCTAATTATTCCCGACATCAAACCTTTATTTCCTGGGCTATTAATACAAAAAGAAAATACTTTTTAAGACCAGAAGAAAGGACGAAGCTAGTATTTATTATAAAGGTATTTCAAATGAAAATCGAAATAAAGAAATACATAAAATTAAGGAAAACAAATTCGTGTATAGAGAAATACATACGATCAACCGCATAACAAATTTATAAAACGTTTACCAACACTGTTAGGCTACACATGGAGAAGGACATAGAATGTTTAATTCATTTTTCAAACATTTATGAACATTTAAAAGCATTATTTAAAACTTAAACGTATACGTGCGACATTATTTTAAAGCGTTTTACGGAACCAGGAATATAGTGAAAAAATTAGTGCGAAATATTTTAAGTACCAGAATAGGAATATGAAATTGTATCGTGTGCGAACACGGACATCTTACATAAACATAATTATGAATTTTATTTATGACTTTTAGGCATCTAAGGCTCAGGGCGGGATAGCGGAGGAGAAAGAATTCGGGAAGATCTTGAAGACCTATGTTGAAGGTACCATTTCGACATTTGCCTAATATGACTGAGGAGCAACCCTGAATAAATCTGTCAGGATGGTCAGCCGCTGGAATCGAACCCACGACCTCCCGAATGCTACGCCAACGCCCTACCTCTGAGTTACGGTAGCTCGGTTTATACGAACAGAGTTTTAGATGCAATTTTTTAAATGAAGACACGATATATTTAATTTTACTTTTTGTGCAGTATGGTTTATTGGGGTCCGGACAAGTAGCTAAAGACTAGGCTTCGAATATTAGCAGCAAAAGTGTTCGAATTTCATCCGTTTTTATATTAGGTGATCAATTTATAGTTTTAGTTTTCTTTCATCTGTGGATGAGAAAGAACTGATCTCGACGTAGTTGCGCGAGCTGACAACAGATGGCACAAGCTTAAACACATTTCAAAGCAGTCTCATGTGAACTTGTATGCATTGAGAAATGGACTCAATTTTGAAGGTTTAATAATAATTTAAAACAACGTTAAACTATGAGTAATAACATTAGGCAATGTTCTTTCATGTTTGTAATGAGTATGTCACATGGTTTACTGAAGCTTGTATTAGCCATCAGAAAGCTCAACCCGAAGAAGAAAGCAAGACATGTTAACCCGGTATTGAAAATAAACCAGATCTTTGCGTAATTAATACACAAATGTCCTTGATTCACGGTTCTTGTAACGGTTAGAAGACTTTTTTGCTACACTTTTTTTTTTCTATATCGGCATTGGCAACTTTTATTAATTTTCATTTTTTGTTTTGAAATACTCTGTTAGAATTTCTTCGTAACTACTTTTGAAGTTGTTAAGCTTATTTTATCGTAATTCTTTATCAAAAATATATTATCTCGTCACAATGCCTCTAGTTAAAAAGTTTGGCACATTCACCGCCTTATCTATTCCAGTCCATTTTCTTATGTTCATCAAATCTATTCTATCTACCTGGTTCCCCCTCGCTACTTCAGTTGGTCGTTTTGACAGACTATTTACTATTGTCAGTTATCTATCAGTTTGATGTTCTTTTTCAACATGAAGAGGGCATGGACACTGTAACTATAATTATTGAACAACTCAAACAGTTTATCAGGCAACCAATCAGACAAGTCCCCCAATATATTTTGATGTTATTAAATTATTCACGATTACTTAGTCACTATCACACAAGTTAAAAGTTCAATCTAATGTAGAATCAAGCAAAGGTCGTATAGAATTTAATACTTACACCATACCATATTACAAAAAGATCATTACTTATTGTGTACGAATAAAAGCAAAGTGCGCAACTGGAGCTACAAATTATGAAAGCCTAATGAAGAAAATTCCTAAGCTACCCATAGACACTAATACTAAAGCAATAACAGATGAATTAAATAATCTGGGATACAAAGCAATATCCATCATCAGATATCTCCTTAAGGAAAAGTTAGAGCTGGAAAGCGCTGATGTATCTTCCTTGGTGGCTCTTGATAGATTGCCTGAAATAATGGTTCCCTCTTTATGGAATGTTGATACCAGTACTGTCCTGCAAATCATTTGAGTTCTAGCATTACAGTGTTATTGCAGGCGGATCCTAGGAAATTGTCGTCTGTAATGTATATACTGATTGCTGCTTCTTTTATTCCTGGCAGGAGGACCCATCCTGTTTGGCTGTGTTATTATATGGCGTCACTTTATTTGTTTTACCAGTCGGCAGGATGTTCCGTCCGGCCAAAAATTGTGACATGGAGGAACAACAGTCATACGTAGGGAACATCCAGAATAATAACTTTTTCCACTTGTCATTACTTGTAATGCAGACACCAATAACCGCCAATATCATTGAACGTCGGTTTCTTACGTATTGCGTGTGTTCCGTACGTATTTACGTACGCGACCTACGTAATACGGCAAATGTTATATTAACATTACTGGCAATGTAAGCGTTTTTTCTGTATATTTGTGTTATAAGGTTGTTAATGACTATCAGGGTAATGAAACTCCTCTTCTCACCAGGATAGTAAAACTATAACCTATTGTTAAAGAGTTTGTTTTAATATATATTTTATACTGTATTTGTAGCCAAGTGGCGCTCGTAATAACGAAATGTTGCAATACAGTCACTATTTCCTCATTGTTTTGTACAAACATATTTTATAGTTGAGTCCAATGTTAAAAGGAACTAAGTCAAAATAACTACTTTTTCTCCCTTCTCCTTGAATCTATGCAAGAGAGCATATTCCATGACCTTTCGATCACATTAGTCCAATGCAGTCAAATTTACAGCGCATGTTAAACTTCAAAAGTCATTGATTTGATTTCTTTTAACAAAATACTTGGTTGTAAAGTTTGTTTTGATTCTATGATGAACGCGATGTCTGAGTTAAGTCGAGATGTTCTCGGTAGATAGCAGCTGTGTATGTGCTTAGTTATTCTCTGAATGTTGATTCTGAAGTTGATTTGACTTATGTTGTACGAAAATGTGACATATTTGTTCCTTCATTTGGCAAATCGTCCTGGAACATACGGTGTTCATAAAATTTGGAACTTTGTTAACCGATGTCCTGAGGGTTCAGACCTTATGCGCATATTCTCATAGTTCTTTTGTTACTGCATTGTTTAAATTAACTCAATAAATATTGCTCATTATATCCGAAATTTCTGCGCAAAATTAATTATTTTTCTACTTAAAAAGCCATATTCTTGTAAAATGCCTATCAACGCAGAGAACATGGAAGATCTAGAGAAAATATATCAATATGTATGTCACACCTCTGACTCAAAATAACTTTATAAAGAAATATTGGCTTGGTTAAAAGAGCAAAACATGTGCAAGAAGGGGGAAAGTTTGAAACAGAAACATATATATTGCTACAAACCACAAATAACACTATTTTGTTATAATTATATAATTATCTGCATACATACACATTTGTAATGTAATTTGAAATGTTTATTTTTTAATAAAGATTCCATTATAATAATATTCATATTAACACAATTCCATTAACTTTGTTTCCTTTTTAATTGAAAACTGTGATAAAAAAATCTAAGTCACGTTTTGAAATTTCTCTATAAATCACAAAAGTTTAAAAGTTTTGAATGCATAGGTTTGTGACACAATATTTTCATTGGACTCATAACAGAGCCAAAAATGTGATGCTTCATTTTATAGAAAACACTTTAAGTGGAAACTTTCTCTCTCTCTCTCTCTCTCTCTCTCTCTCTCTCTCTCTCTCTCTCTCTCATTTTACTTCAGTTAGTTGCTCTTAACTCCGGAGGATCCAATTGTTACATTTTATTCTTGCAACGTTTTTTAATATTCATTATTTCATTGAAATACATTACAGTTGCACACTATAGCATTATGACCAGAGTTTTGATAGTAAGTCCTAATGCCAATTTATATCCTGGCTTAGAATTACATTTCAAACTGCATTAAGCGAAGCACGGCAATAAACAACGCCGACAACCACTGTTGAGGAACAAGAGAATATAAAGATAAAAGCAAATATTTTTTTTTTAAATGACAACGATTCAAATTAGATTCACTACAAGCTTGAAATTCGAGAAGATAATGGACAAAGCATTTCCCATTCGCAACATGCTCAAAATCTTCATCTAAGACTGGAAAATTCATTAACACAGTAACAGGTATTATTAGATATGTTTATAAGTCCATTTCACCTTGAACTTACATCTCCATTTTTAACGCTGATGGTTTGCAAAGTCAGTAATACCTGCTTCTCAAACTTCTTACCGAGCATTAAAATGCTACACAATTTAAGAAACTGGCGCCTTAGGAACTATCTTGTGAATTGATTGGGTCGTATAGGACGAGCAAGGGAGTTAATTTATGACAGATAAAATAATTTCGTACTTGAATCTGCCAATATTTCACCACTACAAACCCTGAAGACAATAGTAACAGAATCACTCACTCCAGAGGTGTAGTTGCTTGTTATTTCCGTTCGACCTTTCAGAATCAGAATATTCGCCAAAAAATAGCCAACCTGGATTAGAAATTATAACTTATAAAAATTAAAAATTAAGGAAATGTGGAGGTTCGGAGGGTTGTAGAGAATATTAGAAGCCACTTCAGACGAGGCCACTATCAGCACTGCTCAATGGTTTGTCGGTAGGTATTCCGCAGCTCAACCGACGTCCGTTACCAGTTCCAGCGACGTCCATTATCAGCGCTGTTAGTGCTCTCATCTGAAGGTACCCTAAATTCATTACGTTCTTTAATCATATCATTCTCTGGGTATTATAGTGGTGGAGTTAGGTAAGACGTTAGTAAGATGGTGAATGAATATAAAATGATTTATACGTCACGCCACTTAACAGAGGACAGGTGATTGATATTGTTCTTTCTTACAGGTGAGACTGTAACAATGAAGGTTTTCAGGATCAACGACTCAAAACGGAGTAAACGAAATATTGTACAAGTTTTGGGGTAAGGAACTCAGTGGTTCTAACCATTCCATTGAGTTATTGTGTAGTCAAAATTCAATGAAGTTACCCATTGTCATAGTTGCGGCTGCTGAAGCGCAACTTCAAAATTTTGAACTCTTTGAAACTTAAAATGTTTTCGAAATGTGCTAAAAGCGAATTGACAGATGCATCCGTCAATGCAGATAGAGAATACGCGTATAGGAAAGTAGTGTAAAATGTGTCCTATCTGCAATAACCGATTCAAATATACTATTCTGTATTTCAATTTTATTATTCTGTTCATTTCATTATTTTCATAATTTTAGATGTTCCAGTGTATTTTGTTTGTAAGATATGTTCGTTAAATTGAGTTGTCTTTAAGACTTGTTTCTCGACCTCTAAAATGTAATGGATCATGATTAAACATTAAAATTATTCTCAGTTCCAAGGTAGCAGTTAAGTAAGTCAAGAGAGAGCAGCACGAGTCACTTATTATTTATGTTCTCATAAGTACTTCCCTACGAAAGGAGACTTTTCTTAATAACCCGGATTGAACCTTGGTTCACAAGAAATAAGAATTGTTACGTAAATTCGTCTTTCCCTACGAGTGACTTGCGTTGATCTGAAAAACTATTGTTTGTGTGAATGTTAACACAAGAACCTTTCTTAGAATTGTTTTTATATTTTTGGAGACAGCCTCACCTTGGACCTTGGTATTTCCTCTCATATGAAAGTTCCCAGTACTTCCTTCAATCAGAAAATAGACTGATATATAAGTATTACCTAAAAAATTTTCTTTACGCTCACTCGTTCGACCACCGTCATTCAGTATTCGACTTGGCTTCGATAGGAATCTGGACTCTTGCTTTAGCCAAGTTACTACGTTAAGATTCGTCAAACAGTTATCTTCGAAAACAGAAACTATTACCGACTTATAAAAATTACAGAACTTTGTATATTAGGTTCAAACACACTTCAGCCACTCGTAAAGTGTTAAGTAACAAATCCAGCTCTTGATTACGAAGTGCAAATCATTCGATAGTTCAACACAACAGAAAACATCTTCAATTCGAAAGGTATGTTGCTTTCTCTGAAATTAAATATGTTGGTGTATGTATTCAATTCGGTGTGATCTTGGTAATTGGAGCTCTTTAAATTCATTTGTATTTATTTGCTGTTCAATATTCAATGTGTCTAAATTTATAAGTAAATTATCATTTGAATCATGATCCAGAAATTCCGACGTCGACGAGATGTGTTGACATCTCCTATGTAAATACATGTTTTGTTTTAAGTATTCTTTGTGTATTTGATATATAATCTGAGCTACGATTTCCAATAAATGTCGATATTAAATGATAATTTGTCTTTGTTCTACCGAAAGCCCATTTTGTTAAGTAGATGTTTAGCGCCTGATTTCTAGGTACTTTCCCGACAGTTCGCTCATTTACCATGGTGTTCGGCACCATAATTATCATGTATTGACCCACAGGGCAGTTCTTTATCATGGTGCGAGGTCGCCGACGTTATTTGAAATAACAATAGGTTCAATCCCACTTTCTAAGAACAATCCCGACATTCATTTAGTATTATTCCGCGGTAGTCAAAATGAATCCTACTACAGTTAAATTGTTTTGCTACCCATAATAGAAATGATAGCACAACGAATCCGTAGTGTATTTCCGTAAAGCCTACGCTATATCATTTTTCCAAAATGTACCGCCCATAAATTTCATTTTATCACTTTATTATCCAAAATGTAGCGAGCGCCTTTTGTCCGAACTCTTATTATATTTCTTTCGAATTGACAAATGACGTTCACGCATTGTACATATATTAGTCGAAATGCAGTACAGCATATTAAAGAAGCCCGATGACGTTATGGTTTTCAGTTTGTTTATGTTGTGAAACTAGAAAACAATACTATCTACTATCTCGCGACACGTCCAAAACAGACACTTCTGTTCCAAATTATCAATTGTCACAAGACTTCAAGTCAAATTTTGCGCACACCGCTCTAGCATTTTTTAAATTGCATTGCCACGATTCGTGAATCCTAAATTAGAACCTCCAAAAATGGATAAAAAAGCAATAACAATCACGATTCATTTAAATTCAATCATGTTTTATATGGAAAATACTATTCAAAACCACATTGCTCAGTCTGAAACTTTAAAACAAATTTGGCCATTACAACAACGAATTCGCGCACGCCGTGCACTTCATGCACACTTTCAGAAATTCAACGGAGATAGCCCTAGAAGAGAAATATTTACGCAATGAGGTAAAATAGCACTCGAAAGAAGCTCAGAAGAGAGAGAAAAAATATCTTCTCTTCTCCGAAATTTCCGATCCAGATGTACCCCAAATTTTGATTCCACGGTTCGTCCACTGCTTAGATATTTTACAAAATGTAGACCCAATTGAAGAAAAGCATTTCAAATCACCCTTCTATTTGTTTAATGTTTCTAATTTCTTACGGAATAGTGACAGTTCTACTATGACATACTGTATATGTACGATTTCAACAATCGTCCTAAGATTCGCAATACGGCTAAAACATCCATACCATTTTAATCTGTATGTTAATTTTATAGTATTTCTTTGTTTCAAGTTGAAATTTTGTTGTTGAAATATTACCAATTGTGGTGCATTAAGAAGTTAACTTACGGATATAGATACTTTTAGCATTGTTTACAGTTCCCAATTTAACGTTCACGTTATAAATTTGGTACATAAAATTTCTTGTCGTTAACCATACAAATAATTTCAGTCACCGTTACTAATTTGCAATAATAAAATTTTCATTTCAATTAAACGGATAACAATATTTTGGTTATAATTTACGCGAACATTTTCTTTATGACAACGACCGTGAACATTCAGAAAGTTAATTAGATCACTAGAGCATATGACATTACATATATTATCTCAGACAGAACAACTCATTCCCACCGCCGACAGAAGTCACGTGTCTAATGGCAAGATAACGTCAATGATGAATACAGCGAAGCCGCCTCGAGCGAAGTTACTAAAAGAATCTTTGAGTTGTGAATATAATGTAAGGGATACCTATCGATCCCAGGTCTATATCTTGGGATCACAGAGGGTCTCATCAAAGATCAGCAGAACCAGAATTGAGCAAACAAACATTACAAAATTGTAACAAACAAACAATGCTTATAAGACACTGCTTACTCATGAACAAGTTGATAAAAACAAACATACGTAACTTGTTATGTACAAGAAATAATGAAGTGTCAGTCAATATTTATGTTAATAGCGCAGAAACTTTTCCGGGCTGTATGAATGGAAAACAGGAACAAAGACTGTGCGGGCCAACAACTCCCCAGGAGAAATGCTGACCCACACAGTTGTTTAGGCTCCTCAGCTCCCTAGAAGGGGAAAGTTAGATTCAATATATAGAAGAGAACTTTTACCAACAACACAGAAGAAGAGTGATATAGCTATAGTACCTACACTCTTCCAGGGCAGTCATAGGAGTTGACTGTCAAGACATACGCATACAAGAGTCCTTTCATACAGTCCGGTGAGTAGAATGGCGCAAGTTTTATTTTGTACAACATCTTCCTAGAATGAAAGCAAACTATCTGAAACCTACTTGTATTATCGATGACTACATCCTATCCCAGTACCTAAATACGCCTGAGCCCGTCAGAGGGGGAAGGCAGACGTGGTGGAGATACTGACTTGAATTAAGAAATATCATTCTTTCTAAATTGTGACTATAGGACATCTGAAATTCTTTTTTAAATAATTTTGTCTATCACATCCTTGAAATTTACACTTATAAAACTTCATACATTTAAAGAGACAATAACACAGCACTTCTGTTTTTTTTTATTTGGAATATCATAAGCAAACATTTCTTTTTCTCGTTTCTAGACACAGCATTATCTGGAAAAAATGCAAGCTTTCTTGAAGTCATATTACCTAATCTGCCTACACAAGTCAGCAGATATATGGCCCGCATAACATTTTCTTCTCGTATGTTGCACTGATTTTTTATTTTCCCCCCTCTCCCCGCTTTTATGTTTCTTTGTTTCCTGTTTCTTTAGTAAGTAATAGTGATGACTAGTTTAAATGAGATCGCATAGTTTATAAGTCAAGGTAACCGAGGATATATATATGTGTGTGTGTGTGTGTGTGTGTGTTAGTATTACGTTTTTTTTATTATTATTATTTTATTTTATTTTTGCAACGAAGCATACACGACGTATTTGTATATTGTTCTTTCTGCATTGACAACTAAGGGTTTATTTTTTTAACACAATAATATGCCTAACACACGTAGTAGAGAAACGTGAATGAGGAGCACGACGGATCTCCTGATATCACACCTCAAACGTCCCCGACACAAACGCCGCGAACAACGCCGGTGCCACCAAATTTTCACGCACCTGCACGTCAAATTTACCACCCACCAATGTACAAGCAAGGACAGAATTTTGATTAATTCTTGGCTAAATTCGAGCTGATAGCCCAACTTAACGGGTGGACAGACACCGAACAGAAATTACGCTTCGGGGTATCTTTGAGCCACCTTCCTCTCGATATATTCCTGAGTCTCTACAAAAACTCAGAGTATGACAACATGTCCTTTAAAGAAGTGACTAGCCGAATTTCATCTGAATTACGGCCAACAAACCACTTTATGCAAGTGGACATGATATTAAATTCGAAAATACAAATGCAGGATGAGAACCCCTTACATTATTTACTCAGTAAAGAAAAGCTCATAAATCAAATATGTCCAGAAATGTCACTGGAAAAGAAAATATTCCACATCATAGTTGGTCTTAGGAAAACGTTCCTGGATCAGATTTCTTTGCAGAAATTTAATTGTTAGAGGAACTTAAAACCAAGTTACATTCATTACTCAATCGAGACTTTTTGTTACAACGTCACGCAATGTTAGAATTGCAATCAAGCCATAAACAATTAATGGATGTATATTTACAGCCACAAGTGACACAAAATCTTGGAGGACACGTACAGCAAGGCAATGCCACGCCATTCACTCCAGTGAGCCCTCCCACAGGGATGTGTTGGTCAAATACAACGCAACCAGTTCCCCCTACGGCATTTAATCCAATAACGCAATGGGGGTAAACCGACAACAAACATCTTATAACCTACCTGATAACGGATTTAATCACATGTCACAAAGCAATGCTAATGCTTTACAGAGCACCCAACAGATGGCGGGCAATATATCCCACTTTATAAAACCAGGTGAACACACCCAGCCGATTACCCACTCTAGCAGACAAGTTCCAACTTCTTCGGAGGCTAGTTCGGATAATAAGAAACCAATGCATTCAGGAACTACAAAGTCACACAATTATGATTGGACAGTATTAACTGATAAACTGACAAATCTAACATTACAAGTTCAAGAAATGAGACTTGAAAACATAACACGCCGAAGTCAAAGAGGACGGTCGCATTAAAACCGACCAGGTAATCGCAATTATTCATGAAATCATTACGCAAACAATTACAATAGGCCATATAATAACAACAACTATCAGCCACGTGATCAATTTGAAAGATCGCAACGAACGAGAACAAGGGGACAACGTTCACGTCGACGCTTTTCGGGCCGGACCGGGAAAAAATCCCGAAATTCGCGCCATGAAAGAACGTATTTAGCGAACCAGGAAGAACATTCAGAACCGGAACAGGATTTAAACTAGCTAAGGGGCCTTTACACGTTGTTGGGCCCCATCCGCATGAAAATAGAACACACGCCTGTTCAGACAAACAACAACAGGTTAAGGATATTAATATAACTACAAGTTTGATGAAATCATATGGGATAGCGACAATCAATGCTAAATTAAATAATATTGAGCAGCAAATAATTTTGGACACAGGTAGCACTTTTTCTATCATTTCTCAGTCTCAGTTACCGAAGGATGCAAAAATTGTTGATGTAAAAACAGCTATCCGCGGAATAGCAAACCACACACTTCACTTACAGCATGGAGTGATTTTGGACGTAAACATCGAAGGCCATACGTTTCAACATCCTTTTCACATAGTGCAAAAGAATGTTGGATCACCTATAATAGGCACAGAAATGTTACGTTACTACAATGCTAAACTTTCTTTTGAAAACAACACCTTTAGCTTTAGCCCAAAATTAGAACCAGTACGATTTTCGTATAGTGAAAACAACAAAGTGAGCAAAATGGTAAGCGTTTACATACATAAACAAAACAAAGATAGCTTAACCTATCCCCATAAATGTTATAGGCTTCAACCTTTTTCGTCAGCTTTTGTACCGTTACGGATAGATATGAACATAAACAAACCAGAAATTTTGTTTGAGCCAAATAATAAGCTACTCAAGAAACATCATATCCAAATACTTCCACAAGTCATATCAGGGTGCACACCACACGCACTGGTGTCCAATACTTCTAGAAAAAAGTATTTTCTTACGTAAAAACACAGTGTTGGGCAGATTTTTTTACAATATGAGTCGGACAAACAACAAACCTCAAATTTACATGCGGAGGCAGCAGTGCTGAAAACTTTACAAATAGATCAGTCTCACGATTTGGAACTACAACAGCGTTTACGAGAAACTGAAAAGTTGTTTGACATCTCCAATTTTCAGATATCAGAAGAATTAACCGCCGAACAAAAAACTGAATTACAAGAGTTGCTATACGAATTCCGCGACATTTTTATCGTATTCTCCAGCCGGCATAGGAACCATCAGGAACTACGTACAAAAACTACACATAGATAAACATATAAAGCCGTTTGCACATAGTTCTAAAGAAATACCTATAAATCTCTTGCCAGAGATAAAAGCTCAAGTAGACGCCTTGTTGGAAGCAGGTGAGCTACGCCCGGGAAATTCGGATTATACATCTCGAGCAGTAATTGTACGTAAACATTCAGGTAAACATAGATTGTGCATTGACCTTCGATATGTGAATTCATATCTTTATATACCTGCTCTTATACAGGTGAGCATAAAGTCCGTATTATACAAGATGAGGAAATGCAGATATATGTCTAATTTAGATTTAAACCAAGCTTAGTTTTCAGTAAAGATTGACAAAGAATCACAGAGGTATTTAAACGTTAATATTTCACCTCTTGGAAACTACACCATAACTCGCACGCCGATGGGCCTTAAGTCGAGTGCCTTCGCATTAAGCCATGTTATGAACACCATAACAAAGGATTTAAACCCAGAAATGATAAGTCAGACGTCTGCCTCTTATATTATTTTATAGCAAATACTTGTTTACGTAATACTCTTATTCTCCCCCTTTGTTTTGAAAAAAAAGAAAATAAGAATTTCTTTCGGAAGAGGTAGCTAATTGCCTAAGTCTTCACCATTCGTTTCGTGACCAATCTTTTAAGCAAAAATTTGTGCCATGTTAACTCTATGTTAGTCCCAGGGACAAGTTACTTTGTTTTATTAGTACGATATTGTATTTTGAACAAAGGCCAACTCAGGTTAACTTACATAATCTGGAACATTTAACTTAGTCGACAGTTCTAAGACAAGCGATCACGTTGAAATATTGGCAATTTATTTTATAATTCAGGTCTACGAATATGTATACTAGCCACTGTTTCCAATTTTAAGATAATTATTTTACACGGATTTGAACATACAATCTCCGTCAAATTTTAAATCAGTTCTGAATAACCTTAAAACAAAATTTCGAAAATTAGGAAAATATAAATTATTCACCACAATATAAAAAGTTCTTCCAAGACAACAATTTAAGGTTTCCCTTCCCTCATGTTTCCATCATGTAAACTTGAGAAGCTTCTTTGCCTGCTACAATTTTGATTTGATATTGCCACATAGAGATAATTTTAGACAAAATTCAAACAACTTTAACTAAGATAACATTATTGAACAACATTAATGAATATAAATAGATCTTTTGTCTCTTAACATAACAAAACATGTTGTAATCCGTTTTCGACATTTCACAGGTCAATTAGGAACGTTGCGAAGTATGTCCAGGACAGTCATTGTTTGAAAATTTGTTGTGAATTATCAAGTATTCTTTGGCCAAGATTTAATGAATAATTCTTTCCGACTTCATATACATTCCGTATTTGTCAAAATGTATGAGGAACTAAGCAACTAAGATCGATTCGAACATAAGTTTATGAATACTTTTAGGACACATTTTCCACGATTTGGAATGAATCGATCCTTGTACAAGAATTCATGGCTCTTAGGTAGCAAATAGGAATACGTGCATAGACTTGAGACATTCTAAATTGTGCAAAACCGTCCAACATAATATTTTTAAATGGATAGGTTTTCTATTTTGTAGAAATAGTATTTTTCTATTATTTTCTAGTTCCATCTCAATTACTTTTCGTTATTTTACAAATTTCAATTCGACTTCAACTTTAGAAATATTGCGTCATTCAAAAACATTCACATGATTTTGAGATCATATCGTCGTCGGAACTGCAATATGTGGCATTTTTTAATTTTTCATGTTTTTGCACCAGTTTATAGTACTGTGTACTCTGCATACTCTAGAAACATTTCCTGTGAAAATAACTTCTACTTTTTGAGATATAACAACTTTAAACTACGTAAATTGTATTCAAGACTGTACTACAGAAACCGGTTTTTTGGCCTTCCTGAAAAATTGATGATTTGCCACATAGGGGGTATTGCAGTTCCGACGACGATATGTTAGAATGATTAAAATGTAAGCTTACTTACATCCACACGATGGAAAACTTTGAATTCAAAACAATCCATCAAAGCCCTCCCTTATTTCTTAGTCTTCCGTTACTAATGTTAGCACAGGAACAATATAGGAACAAATCCCTTTCGCCGAGATAATTTTGAAATAAGAAATAATATACGAGATACAGACCTCTACAGAGTGTTAGTGGAGTAGAGACAGTACAAATAAGTATACAACTACGACGATTTTGATGAAAATATTTTAAATGAAGATGAAAATGAAGGTAGACTTAATTTACGAACCAGCAAATAATCTTGAACCAGCAAATAATGCTCAATTTCAATAAATCTACGAAATACGTCTTTCTAAATTTCGCGAGCCTGCTTCTAATATTGAGTTACCAATGGCTTACATGCAAGCGTTTGTGTCGTATCAGTGAAACCAAATTTAGTTCATTTGTACGATACTTTCACAGTAGTTTGTATTTAAATTTGAATTTAACCTTTATTGATATTTGACCCTTATTTGGCCTGTAGTACTAATACCACGACGAGTAAAAATTCCGATAGTTAAAGAAATATTGAATCTAATGGTATATTGGACGATAATAGAAGCACAGCCGATGACTACTTATATATTGATTTTATTATGATGATATGTATTATATAATTGAAAAGCCCTGCACCGACGATTGTTTACGCGATATATATAATATTGATATTTGAAGGTAGGTGAAGTTGATTGATTGATTTTATGCATTTTACGACGCGTGATTTATATAGTTACATTTATGTAATTTATCATTCCTACGACGATATATTTTCAGAAATAAAGATGAATGATATTTAAGAAAGTAATTATATTTTATGCAGTAACACCTACATTCGCTTAAAATATTTAGCTCCTGCTGTCCGTCAAATCAAATACAATTTTAAGTAATTTGTTAAAATTTAATACGTTCAATTTAAACGATGGGTAAATAATACTTTTAAAACCTTATATTTAATTTATACAGCACCTACTGGTAAGAGATTTTATATTTCGTATAGTAAAATGCCTATTAATTTTAGGTCCTCAAATATCAGACACTAAATGGTCAAGAATATATACTATAATTTCACGAGTGTTATGGCAATATTGTTAAACAGGATGTTTATCTAATCTATTCGTACATCTGTGTAAATATATTTATTTGTACATATAAAATTTGTATATCATCGCTATTTCTTTCTCCCTCCCCATCTCCATTTCTTCGTGATTAACAAAAGAGAAAATTGCCACATTATTTTCAACATTCCATGATTTGACCGCCAATTGTTTGATCCTTAAAAATAAGAATATTTGATCACTTCTGTAATTTTGTTCATAATAATTGTAACAAGTATAGCTTCGAATTTTACGACCACTATTCCCTTTCTTAATAATTTCGTAGCCTCAAATTTAATATATATTTCTTAAAATACAACAACGGAAAATATAGCCTATAAGGACAACATATTTCGCTAGTGAAGTCCCAACTTTATAACATCGTGTTACAACTCTTAAAATTGTATCTAGTAAGGTTAACTAGTTGGAATCGTTTAGTGATGTGTTTCTTTCAGTCTTCCAGTGAGTTGAGCAAGTAACATGTTAATCATTCTTTCTTCCCCTTTCCAGGACTATTTTACAATCCCTGTTGATACATCACGTGTGCGTTAGCCGCCTTTTCGCCTCCTACTAGTATTCGTTTTCATTTCTATTATCCCTCCAATTAAGCGAATAATTTCGATATAGCTCACCCACGATTGCTTTACAGTTGAACCTCTACAAAAATTAAGACCGATAGAACGGCATAGGCATATTTCCCATAAATAAATTTCTCTAAAAATAACTGGTATAATAATAATATAATAAGAAAAGTTTTAATGCATCTGCACTTCTAGTAATGTTACAATACTTCAATTTACACATTCATTTTGATATATTTAGTTAATCTTTCCTTCATTCTTAGGTAAAGCCAGATAGTATTGTTAAGTGACAGCCACCATCATATTACTGTAGATAAAATAATATCATCTTCAACCTTCATCTAAAATTATTTTGAAGGATATCAAGCATTATTAGGTTTGAGTACATATATTGACGTAACACACAGCAAAGAAGTGCAGTGTATCATATAGACAGGATAATACTAGATTTTGCAAGTTGACGTACAAAGTAAATTTAAGACAAATTCTGGTTCTATAAGTTAATTAAAAATATACTGGCCACATTTCCATTTTCATTTTAACTCAATTCTCCTACATGTTTGGGATTCGAAAGCTTCCCCTTTACAAATTTATGATATTCCAAAATTTACGTTCAATTACCATCAACAATTTTCAATTGTCAGTAGTTATGAAAACATATGAACCTAGATAATTTTCGGATAATGGATCATACAAAATGTTACGTAGTGAATAAAGAAAGGGATAAAATTATACCAACCACTAATACACTAGCAACATATTGCAGATTATACTTAAATAAACGTTCATTGCGGTTTCTTTTGTTTTTGAAGATGTCTTAAGAATTCGAAATGGAATTGAGATTTATGTCAGTGCGTTCTCCCCAAAAAATATTTTACGGTTCGAATTCCCTATAATTTCACTTGTGCGATCTTTGAAATTTCTTCCAATTATATGAAATATTATCTATTAATTAGTACATCAACGCACTTCGCCAGATTTTATAATTTTGACAATTGGATTTCCATCATTGCGTCTAGAAAATTACCCATTTATTTCAAGTGCAGTTGTAAATTACAGACAATTCAATAAATTCTAGTTTGTAAAAATAGCTTTCAATAATTCACGAAGTTTACTTTTAACCATATAGAAGTACTAAAATAAGTTTCCCTTTAAAGTGTTTTATTAATGAACAACAATAAACTACCCTTTCTTTGAAACATTTAATATATCAAATAATTTTGAAGCTTTTAAGATAAATTCCTAAACTATTTCCTTAGTGGTTGACTTCATTAAATAATGACACATGTACCGTATTTGATTGTTCCTGTTCACAATGTTGTTCCTTTATTTGATGATGATTGTTGATTACGGAATATACTGATATGAATAAACAAATTTGAGTATTTTAATAATGATACTTTACGATTTTGAACTACTCAAATATGACAAAAGGAATGAAATATCCAACTATATTTTGGTTATTTCGAAGTTTATTATTAAGAAATAAAAGATTATTTCGACTCTGAATTACTGATAAAAACCTCAATGTTTGAGCATAATAACGATAGTCACAATAGATTAACAGTTCAAGTTGTCCAAGTATGTAATATAGAAATGCGATTACTACAATTTTATCCTTTGTATTGGGCAACCATGCATCAACCTTATATAAATGACGCCCACATATAAACATTTAGATTCACTTACCTTAAATATACTCCAGAAAAATAACACGATCATGATGATACACGTTAATTAGAAAGACTTTCCGCGAGTTTGACGTAAACTTCCAACATCTTTCTTTAACTTACTCCAAAACACGGCCCGCAAAACTTCAAATTTCTGTGTAGTATTTACCCTAATCGCCCATCACTCTAGCCAGGCACGCACTATTTCGAAATTTCGCTTACCAAAAGTTAGAACATATTCTTCATTATTAAAGTCACCGAACACAATTCACAACCGCAATTGAAAACCACTAACAGCCATTACAAAGTACTACTACAACCTTAATGAACGGCAACTGAAATTTCATTTAACAAAAGAGTAGTATTCTTGTGTCCTTATTATCTAGTGGACACAGTATTATATTTAATAGCATCTACTTACATTTTGCTTCGAACATGGCAAGCACGAACATTTTTTCTTTATAACAAAAGTTTCGTTTAAAATCATTGCTTCTTTTCTATCTCTCTCTCTTACGTATCTTGTGTCTGTCGTTTGACTTTAAGCAACCTCTTTTAGTACGTGCGTAGCGGCTATTTTTTAAATTCTCATTCATATAGTTATACGTTCTCCCCCTCCTTCACAAATAATTGAAACATTAATCTTAAGCTCCACTCATCTAGACATAAACGCTCGTGTGATACATCTTTCTCTTGTCTTCTAACAGACAACCTCGATTTCTCTACTGCTCCCCCTTTCGCTCGACCCGCTAAGTGACGTTTAGAAAACAGCCACCTTTTATCTCCCACTTCCGCCTTGTTTATACTCCCCTTTTCAAGCGAACAGAATAAATTTCCTTGTGCCGTATCTATGGCGTGCGACCAGGACGAATTGCTGTATTACTTTAGGCACACGACACCCGGCCGTAAAAATACAACAACAAACGAAATGTTTTAACTAGAATTCTCTCTTCCTCTCTTTTAGTAAACATAATAGATATTAATGATTGCACACTTTTCTTTCATAATTACAAACGAATAAATTTATTATTAGCTCGATTGTCGTAAAACATGTTTTTGATTACCTTCTCTTCCATTATTTTATTAGATACAACGTTTATTATATCGACATCACGTCCAAAAGAATTTATTTTATTTGTAAAATATCCCAAAATTATGTGATTCCATGCAACCTTTTATAGCTTAACGATTCGTTTTACTTCCGATAATTACAATACGCCATTCATTGATTACAAGTACGTGAGTATAATTTTGGCTTGAAAACAACACAATGACAACATTTCGGATAACGTTACTGCAACCAATTTTGTTCCTCATTAAATTTCCTAACGATTACTTGTGATAAGAAACGTTTAAAGTTGATAATTATTGAAATATCATTGTTAACTTAACAAACCAATTCCGAGATTTAATTCTAGTCACAGCTATTATATAAAAGTTGTGTCTTATAAGTAAAATGTAACTTTACCCCGGATGAACATATTACTATTCGTATAAATTAGTTTTATCCATATTTACTCTATATTTACCAGTAAATTTGTTTTATTTGATATTATACAAGCTCCATATGCAAGATTATGCTAAATTTAAATACCAACATACAAATAGTAACTCTTAAAAGCTATAAACTCTTTCCCTTCTGGATCCGCAGGTGGTTTGGATGGTCTTCGTCCTTCGATTGTTAAAGATCTTTTGATGTGTAATGATGTTGGCTTAAAAGATCAACTCATTACTTCTTTATGCGATTTTATTTCTATTATATCTTCTGGGGAAGTACCTATAGATGTTCGTCCAATTTTCTTTGGCGCCACCTTGATCGCCTTAAGAAAGAAGTGTGGAGGAATTCGCCCCATTGCGATCGGTAATGTGTGGCGTCGTTTGACAGCAAAAATTATATGTTTTCGAATTCGTGATTCCGTTAATACTTTTCTATCCCCTCACCAATTAGGAGTATGTGTTCCTTACGGTGCCGAGGCTGCTGTCCATGCCGCTCGTATTTACTTTTCATCTCATCATCCTCGTCCAAAAGTCGTTGTAAAGCTTGATTTTCGCAATGCCTTCAACGAATTAAATCGCGATGCTATGTTGAAGGTGATTCAAAAAGATTTCCCGTTGATTTATCATTATGTTTTTCAGTGTTATTCTCAACCTAGTGATCTCTTTCTGGGTGATGACATCATTTTATCTCAACGTGGAGTCCAACAGGGTGATCCCCTCGGTCCTGCTCTTTTTGCAATTACACTACAATCTATTGTCAATTCTATAAGAACCGAATTAAACTTATGGTATTTAGATGATGGCACTATCGCGGACGATCCAGACCTAGTTCTTTCTACCTTACTTAACATTCGGGATGCATCTTCAGAAATTGGCTTACATCTGAATTTTTCGAAGTGTGAAGTTAGTTTTCTAAATGTTCCGCAAGACCAGAACGATGCTCTTTATTCGAGATTCATGGACTTGGCTCCTGGAATACGATTTATGACTTCTGATTCCGCATATCTACTTGGCTCCGCCATCTCTACCGAGGCCCTACGCAGTCTCCTGATTGAGAAGATTTCTAAGCTTGAATTTTTCTTTTCCCGCTTATCATCGATTTCAGCACATTCAGCATTCTATCTACTTCGTGCTTCCTTTTCCATCCCCCGATTAATGTACTTTTTACGTTGTTCTCCTTCTTGGCGGGAAGAGTCCTTATTACAGAGTTACGATTGTGTTTTACAGGCAGGCCTCGAATCGATCCTTAATTGTTCTTTGAGTGGCAAGGCTTGGTTACAGGCTACCCTACCCGTTCGGTCAGGTGGACTTGGCATTCGTCGGGCCATGGATTTGGCGATTCCGTCCTTTTTAGCGTCTTTCCATGGTTCTCGTCGTCTCGTTGAGTCGATCCTTCCACTGGGCCTTTGCCTCGACCCGGACGCCTCTATTCAAGATTGTTCAGCAAAATGGTCTACGTTAAGTGGATCAAGTTCTCCTCTTTTGGATGCCAATAGCTCTCAGTCTTCTTGGGACGATCCTATCATCAAACGTACACAATCACAGCTACTACAATCCGCTACATGTCTTGAAGATAAAGCCAGGCTACTAGCAGCGTATTCACCTGAGTCCGGTGCTTGGCTCCAAGCTTTGCCTTCTCCTCCTCTTGGCCTACATCTTTCGAATGAAAGCTTCCGGGTTGCTGTTGCCTTACGTTTAGGAGCTGACGTCTGTGTACCTCATCGTTGTCCGGCCTGTGGAGCATTCGTGGATCAACGGGGCCTTCACGGTCTCTCCTGTATCAGGAGTGCTGGTAGACACATGCGTCATTCTAGTGTCAATGATGTCATCCTCAGAGCTCTAGTTTCTGCTAATGTACCATCGGTACGAGAACCATCTGGCTGTAGCCGCTCCGACGGTAAGAGACCTGATGGAATGACACTAGTTCCATGGAAAAGAGGAAGGCCTCTATTATGGGATTTCACCTGCGCTGATACATTCGCCATTTCAAATGTTACTTATTCTTCCTTGAAAGCGGGTGGTGCTGCTATTCGTAGAGAGGCCGATAAAAATCGAAAATATTCCAATCTACTTGCACAGTATATTTTTGTTGCGATCGCAATTGAGTCAAGTGGTACTTGGAGCACGGCAGGCCTTAATTTTATTAAAGAAGTTGGTCGGCGAATACAGATCGTTTCAGGTGATGCTCGCTCGACCACCTTCCTAATCCAGCGCCTCAGTATCGCAATTCAGCGAGGGAATGTATCTTCTGTTCTTGGTACGTTGCCTCCTGGGAAGGCATTAGACGAGATTTTCCTGCTTTAAGGATTTTTTTTTTTTAGATTTTGTTTCAATACCATTGTTATTTTATTCTGATTGTTGGAGTGAAAAGATTATTGTTTTGATTATTGTAAAAATTTGTATATTCTATAATTGTATCTGGTAGAACTTATAAGAGAGCATAGTAAAGAATAGTAACAATATGTCTTAATTAACCCTTTTTCTTAGCATTGTTAGATTTTAATCATTTAATTTGTTTCTGATTTTATTAATTTTACTAATTTTTACATGTTTATATTTTAATCCAATTTCATTTTTAAAGTTTTTAAGCTTTTATTACTTCTTTGCTATAAATTCATTTATCCACCCCCATATATTTCACATACATATACTTTAACCGATCCAACGTGCACTTCGAAGAAAATAGATAACAGTTAGTCCCAGTGAAAATTTCTCCCGCGGTGCAAAGTGACAGACAATATTCATTTATTGCTAATGTGATCAGACACTTTGATCGCAAGTGCAAGTTGTGTAATCATAGTGTTCATACACTTTATAACATATGTACGATCAAAACAAGAAACATTCCGTTAATAATATGCACAAGAAATGTATAATCAGTTGTTTCACCATCAATTAAGCAACATTATTCTGAGAACAATTAACAGTTACATCTTGTAAATATTTGACTTCATATTTATATAGAGTCAATGGTCAGTTTTTGGTTCTCTTCAACTTTAAATACTACGAAATTTTGGTTGAAAATACATATTTAGTCAATGATTTACAATCTTACATTCAAACTTTATTGAACATATTCAAATATTAATTTATTCACTTATTCTTATAACCAATATCATATTAATGGACATTTAAAGGAATTCAATTCGGAATTCAACAATTCTTTAAAAGGAATTATTGCTTTATGTTTGTTCAATCGCTTCAATATTATTTTTTTGAGTCAAAGAGTTTTCATAAGATAAAAAACGAACAGTAAAATATTAGTCATTCGGAAGATTCCTCCATAGCATCGTGGTTAGAGTGGAAGACTACAAATCGAAAGGTTCCAGGTTCAAATTCCGCTGCAGACAATTGTGAAGTTTGTCTCCAAAACGTACCACATCCACGTTAACAACTAGTGAGTAAATGAAGAAACAGCATGTAGAGTACCTGCTAAAATTAAAGTGATTTTGTTTACTTTTTTAGGACTAATTTTGTTTTCTCAGCATATGTGAGGAAAGAATAAACAAAGTCACTTTAATTTTAAAAACTCTATATGTTTCTTTATCATTTCATAAACAATTTGTTGAGATGTATTTGGTACGTTTTGGAAACAAACTCGATAGTTGAAAAATTTCAAACTAATATCATCATGAAGGCAATGGAAAATGTTAATATGTATACCAATAGACAAATGTCAGTAACATTGCGTCAAGAAGGCTTGATGTGGGTCATCCAAACATTTGCTCATGGGGCTCCACTGGCAGCCAGTTGAACACAAAATCTTGCATTCAGTGGATTTATATTGGCCATACGAGTGCGTGTTACGGGACATCCGCTGAAGTCTGTATTTATCCATGCCTCATATGGACATCCACTGGACGTAACCTTCGAGTATAATTCGGCGGTACGATGAGCATTCCTTGCCTCCTTCATTTGGACGCTCCGTAGACATGGAATTGATGGCATGGCTGTATCCAATTATTCCGTTGTACGTACTCGTGCAGTGTGGGTTTAGGTATATTGTCTTGATTGGTGAAGAAGTTGATTGGATAACATCCGGAACAATAACTACAAGTTACTTTGTTGTATTGTTTCCTGATAGTCAGAGTTAATTCATCTTTCACATCGTAAAGATGTGATGGTGATGTTCTGGACAATTCAACTCGACAGAGTTTTTGTGTATATAAGCTCCAATCGTGAGAAGATAACCAAGGTTGATTGATTTCTTATTAGTATAGCTGAGAGTTCTTGTCATACAGCTGAGAGCTTCTTGTGGTGCCTTCTTACGGATGCGTTTTGAGATGGTGTCTCCTTCGGCTGTAAGTGGTTTTTTTGTTTTCATGTCTGTGATCTAAGGATCAACGCTTCTGATGACGGCTGGAACATGGATTGTTGAAGTAAACGAGGTTCCATCAGTCAGCTCCTTATAATAAGATAAGCGCAGCGAAGGAATAAAGTGGGATTGTTCCAAACTACTAGCAATATCCAGCTGAGTCCAAAATAGTTATTATCCAGGTAAGTGGTGCTGTCAGTCATGGTTATTTCTGTTTTTGGTTGACTGTCCAGCTGTTTCCCTTGACACAATATGTTGTTTAAAAACATACTTTTATTTAATTATCTGTTTATTCTGTATTATAATATCAAAGTGATGATAAATATCTAGATACAAGACATGTATATGACCTTGCAATTGTCGAAGGTCAGAGAATCTGTACGAATGGCATTCAGAACTGCAAGTTTTACCGCACCAAGGTCTTGGGGTGAGTTAGGTGGTTCTATGACTATGTGCCATACCAATTTGTGCAACTATTCCATTAATGCGTCTGGGATGCCAAAGTCAACATTTTCTATGCAGAACGTCCCCTGATGATGTGGAGAAGTACAACCTACATAATTTGAATATCACTTGTATGCCTGTTATGTCCAATTATAACCCTATCCGATCTTATCTGTACAGTTTCGAGCTTTGTAATGTGACAGCGTAATACGTGGTACCACGTGGGGACGAATAAATGTATATATAGGTGTAATACTTCTTAAAAGAGAATGACTATGGTTTCATTGCTTAGACTGCAGAAGCACAGTATGGTAAACACTTTTCTGAGTGCACGCTATTTTATCTCATTTGAATGATTTGCACATGTAAACCCTTATATAGGCACACTAATAAATGTTTGGTCTTTAAGAGATGTACTATGGTGCTATTATGATATTTCAACGGCTATGGATTCCTCGTTCTTGGTTTGCTGAATATAAGTGTGTATCTTGCTAGTCTGTCCTCGTATCCCGATCCAAGGCTATTGGTAATACGCAGTAAGTATCTGTAGATAATCACAGCTCAAGTGTGTATTAGTTACACAAAATCTCTGAAAGGCACATCCGCATAGGCAACTTAAATAAGAATCATTACATCAATTTTCGCCAGAATCATAAATAATACGTTGCCGCACAATTTTTAAAAATAAATCTGGAAATAGCATATGTTATTCATATATATTTCAAAGTAATAAAAACAAGTTTCGATTTTTTAATCCAACAGGGGAAGAGATGGAGGGGAAAAGGGCAAGCAGTCATGATGTTTTTCATGTGGGACATCTACACTGCTATTTAAATAACTAGAGTTCCGTAAGAGATATTGGAGTGAAACAAAAACAGGTCTTTTCGTTAAACAAGTTAGTTGTAATTTCACTATGATTTGCTTAATTCTGAGAAAAAAGTTACAAAATATAGCCTTGAAAATACGCATATTTTTGTATTTGATGCAATGTTTGATACCTAAAAAGTGAACCTAAATTATAGGGCATCCCTTTCATTTTTTACAAAATGCCTCCACTACGAGATCATTACATCCATATTATTAGATTTGAAATTAATTATTGTCCTTTTCGGTAAATAATGTCTTAACACAGTCATGTGTGTAAAATTTATGAAGTTCAAGGTTATTTATCTCAAAAGGAGATAACTTAAAAAATCTATTTTTTTTTACTACGAAAAATCCAAACCTATTTGTGTTTATGCAGAAAATTTCTTCAGAGTGCTTTGCCCCATTTTTAAGAATTCAATTTTCAAAAATTGGTTTATGTGCCATTTTCAGGATACTCCATTTGAATTCGTCCAGCTTGGTTGCTCGACACTGTCAAAAAATATTTTTTGAACATTGTATCTCTTATATAAGAATAGTTCAAAGCGGGTATTAATTTATTTTTGTCGCACTTGACTAATTAATGACAGTCTTTGTGTTAGCAAACGTTTTCCGAAAACGTAATATCTACTGTCCGGTTTGTCATAGGAGATTCAAACACAAACCATTTTTTCCTTTAATGTCTGCTTGATAATTTTAGTCCTCTGCATTAAAAGCCTAAAACGTAATCGAACTGATCAAAATTGTATTCAAACGTGATTGTCAAAATGAAACAATTCCGATTTTCACTTTGAATTTCGCACGAAAGGTTTTGAATATCAAAGTTGTTTGTTGTACAATATTACATATCGAGGTATATGGATGTTATACAGAATATGGATGTTGATATGATTAACATTTTTATGGATTTTTCGAAACTAAAAAAATGTATTTTTGCATATTGCAGGGCCAATATCTCAAGTGGGATAGCATATAGAAATATATTTTTACCACACGTTATTCATTTATGTCAAGAAACTACGGTAGAAATTTCAACTTCCATTTGTTTCAAGCGAGTTATAAATAAATTTAAGTTAGCGGGAACATAGAAAACGTCTCACGACTGAATTAAATGAAATATCTGTATTAAACAGATCCATGTTCATCGGAAAATCGTTGTAGAGGTTGGCCAACCTAGGTAAGAGCGAGCGCTGAATAATAGAAAGCCTGAGCAGAACTACGTAAAATAGGTGATGTAAACACTTCATCCCATATGGATATTCCCTGGATGTCCCCCGGAAAGCCATGCGGGATTGCCTATTTTTCTATAAATTAAATCGATCTCATGATTATTATTATTTAATTACTTATAACTATACGAAGAATATGACGAAGTAAATAATCAAAGTTCGAATGAAAAGTGGTTGGATGACTTTGCGAAAGTGCTGTGTGTGTGTATATATATATATTGGGACGCGCTGCTCATCACTCTTTTGTTTTAGAAACACCACTTACAGCCAGGTGGCGCAACTGTAATTCAAGATTTGTTTTGAATGTTGTGTTCTTTTCCCTGCTCAAATTCAAGGTACTCGTGCAAAAGAAAAGATTTGATAGGTTTGAACTAATATAATTTAGTCACTATGAATAGTTTCGAGGTAAGCATTTGTCAGTTCACATTGTTAAGTGCATGCAGATGTTTTAAGATAGCTAGGATATTGTGTATTTATTAATTTCACGTAAATGAGCTCGCCAAGAGCAGAGCATTATTATCTGATGCCTTGAAGAACGTGCTTACCACACATTAAATGAGGGGAAGGTAACATTAAGTAAAAGCGAGAATATTTTGTTGTTGTAACATACACGGAAAAGGTAAAGACATTTGTCGCGCCCAGCATTCTTTGACGGTGGGCGTATGTACACCTTTGTTGAATTGCATATTATAAAAACATCCAATCAGAATTTGGTTTCAGTTTAAGGGGTATCTTTGGCTCAGGCCGAATGGATGATGATAGATTGATATTTCAGTAGGTGATGGAAACTTAAGAGATGATCAGAAAGGACAATTTAATACTTGGTAGTAATTTAACATGCACCTCCAATGCAAGAATGTAGATAACTGGTCCACCCTAAGTTAATGCACGAAGAACGTTTCGTTTATGACTGCCGATGAGCAAGAAGGCTGTAAAAGCCAGTGTGCATGTAGCCGGTGAGAAATTTTCTAAGTTCGAAATATCCCACAATATGATTATTACGAACCACCATACAATTCTCATTCCCAAGGTCGTATGGTTTCGCGCCCACCGGCCACCCATCCTACTGCATGATGAGGTTTTTCCAGGGGTTTCCCGTCAGTCACAACAGGCAAACACCGGGATGGTCCTACAAACAAGTTATGGCTGAATACCTTGCAACACCTTCCGGGCTGAGCCTGAAATTCCTAAAGGTCATAAATAAATTTAAAAAACACTATGCACATTTCAAATAGCTGGTTGGCATGTTTTTGTCCCGTTGTGCAAGTAGTAAATTTGTTTGCTGCTCCACCATGAAAAACAACGTAGGCCTAATTATTCTAACCTAACCTACAATCAGTAATGAATACTTACCCTTCCCTGTGCGAGATTTCGTGGTGCAGTTAGTGCCACTGGACTTTAGAGTTGTGAAACTCACGTCATTTGTTTGTTTATGAACCAAACCTTAGTCCGCAAATTAATGCACTACGCACACAAATGAAATTTAAGCGTGTTTTTCTATTTTCAACACTACTATTACATGCATTGCACGACCGCAATATTTTCGTTACCCTTGTCTACGATTTATGGCAAACTATATTTATTTTCCCACGAATATGAACTATTTATTTTACCTTTCCATGCACCCACTACAGCCGGTTTCGTAGTCTGTGACAGGAAAGAGAAATCTGGTTAGATTCTTTAATCATTACGTACTCTTGCTGCTATCACAGACTGTTATACGTTGCTATTCCATTTACGCACCAATCAAATGCCACGACCGTGATATTTACGTTCACTTTGTCTCTGATTTATGGAACATTATTTTGCCCCGAACTCATTTACGCACTCATTACAGGTTAGTTTATGCCTTAGAAAAGTCCGGTTAGATTTTTTTTGTCTTGTTAGGATGGGATAAATTATGTTATGTTTAGTTTCTAACTTCTTGTGCATAATATGCTGGAGATAGTCTGTGCAAAATTTCATTCTGGTATCCAAATGTGAACTATCATTCACAAATTTTATACTAACAGAATGCACTAGTTGAAGGAGGAATGTAAAATTAGTCCAGTAAACTTTATTATCATTCAATTTACGGATCGGATTTAGAGGAATAAGATTGCAACACGGAACGGAATCTGTAATTCTGCATGGTATATAGTCATTCTCTGTATCCCAGGTAATTTTTTAAGTGTGACTCGAAAAAACGAGAGTCAAATCAATTACACTCGAGTATTTCCATTTTGAGGATAATGAGCTTTGCTACCATCGTTAATGTGTATGAACTTTTACCATTGATCTAAAGTTTTTCCAAATTACCAGAGTGATTATCATCTAACAAAAAATGGCTGTTCTAATCACCCATGTAAATTACTCGAAGCGGAATCTGTTTACTTAACTCAGATTATTCTCGAACAGTAATTGAATTTGATGTTTTATTTATGGCATTTAGGCATCTAAGGCTCAGGCCGAGATAGGGAAGAAGAAAGGATTCGGGAAGGTGTCAGCCAAGGTCTATGTTGAAAGTGCCATCCCGGCATTTTCCTGGTGTGATTGAGAAAACAAATCTGGAAAACCTCAGTCAGGATGTCAGCCGCTGGAATCCTCCGACCTCCCGAAAGCTGCGCCAATGCTCTATCATTGTTCTACAGCAGCTCGGTTTATGATTAGAAGGAATATAGACACAGACTAACAAGTAAAGTATCCGAAGTGAGGACTCGAGTTGCTCATCAAGTGATACCTTAAATTGAAGCTAGTGACGAGTATAGTACACCTGTGAAATCCTAGCTGCAGAGCTCCAGAAATAAAAAGGTTATGGCGGGTCAAAGTTCAAAGAGAAAGCGAATTGTATTGAAACAAGTCAACGAAAGGCAGAACAAAAGTCAGAAGGAGATAGGTTTGAATTGAAATGCGATTCATTTGAAGGAAAGAGGCACGTACAAAGTACTACACATTGATACAATCAATATGTAAGTCGTCAATGAAGGCGTGTGATAAGCAGATACTTTGCTCACAATGAGCACACTTGACAAAAGAGATGTTCTCACATGAGGTCTTGTAACACTCGTCACGTATATTAGAATCAAAACAATAATCCAATGGAGACATCCAGGGCTCGGGCTCCTCATCCAAGTAGCCGCTTTTGTGAAACGCAAACCTGATCATGTTGCGAAATCGTGAGGCGCTGAATTGGAAGAGAGTGAAGGACTGCATTCGTAAAATGTTATCCCGATGCCAGAGATTAATTTCCGAGGAAGCGATAACTGTGTCAGTAAAAAACCTGATAAATGATTTATATGAACGGAAGAAGTAAACATCAAGTGGTTGGATGAAATCAGTGCAACCACCAGGAATTAAACATTTGAACAGTGTTATATGATTAGGCCATAATTCATTTGATATGTTATCATCCTTATTTGCACTCCATGAATCCAGCAAAAGCAAGACTTTATCACGATCGGCAGGCAGGCTATTCCAGAATACAGAATAAAACTCTTTTAAATCACTTTTGTTCATGTTTGCAGTCTTTCCTGGATGGGACACTATATTATCGGGATCGTTTTGTTTATTTCTTGGAAATTGACCACTGGATTCAGATACAGAAAGCGGGAGATCAAAGAGAGAGAGGGATATCATTCTACACATTACATTAATTGGGAGCAACTTACGACGTATTACCATCGGGATAATCAGCAAAACATGGACATCACAAGCAGCTAAATTCGCTTTCTATTTGAACTTTGACCCGCCATAACCTTTTTATTACTGGAGCTCTGCAGCTAGGATTTCAAAGGTGTACTATACTCGACACTAGCTTCAATTGAAGGTATCACTTGATGAGCAACTCGAGTCCTCACTTCGGGTACTTTACTTGTAAGATAAATAAGGTATCGTTACATTTGAGTTAAGTTGTTCTGATTTCTACTATCCTGTAATTAAATCAATGCTTCTGTCAAGAAGTAGTTCTTTGAAGACAATAGATTCGCGAACGTAAATAGCCAAACCTACTTTTTCCGGATCGAATTTCGACTGTATAAAATTATAGCTCCGTAATCTTAATTGGTCAATGTTGTTCGTGTGAGTTTCTGAGAGACATAACACGTCACGATTATCATCATTAATAAGTTTTTTTGAGGAGGGGTGTGTGTGAAAATGTTAAATATTCCACTAAATTAACTTCCCCATAACTGAAAGATATTTTTCCTTTCATCAGTATATCTAAAGGTTCTTAAAATCCCGTAGGTCCTATCAGAAACACATTTTACCCATGAATTATATGGATTTTATATGTAATGTTCAGTTCAATTAATCCATAGTCGAACGGCGACATTCATCAAAATATACCTTACAGTTTTTATAAACAAAAACTAATCGTAATCCTTCCGATTGTAACCCATCGTTGCTAAATTCAATAATAGACACCGTTTTATTAATTAAATATCACCATTAAAATCCCTTATGATTACGATTTGAGGAAGTTTCAATGTACTTACTGTACATATAATCCAAATTATAATATAATAACAAAAAAGTCTTTCTTGGATACGGAAGACAACTCATGATGTATATGTCTGTCGCATATCCAGTCACTCGGCTATGAGCTGACACTATACATAATAATTAGTTTCAGTATATCAAAATAGGCGGAATTACCTAATTTGGCACTCAACGACACCCATATCCCCATGTCTCTGAACCACGTTCAACAGCCCGTGATGAAAGAAGCTACACATCGTCCCTAATATTCTGTGTTTTCAATAACCACAGAGTTATCAATTTATTGTATTTAAAGCCCGTTCTTATCCTAGACTGGGGGATATTTCAAAACAGAGGCAATGATTTCTTTTGTCGAATAGGGGGAAATAGTAAACACCACAACTTCAGGTCGAACATTTAATATTAAGGAAACTCTACCTTTTTGTCAAATCCGTATGCAACAGCGACAGCAGTAGGTTCGTTCAAAAGCTGAAGAACATTGAGACCGCAGATTTGTGCAGCAATCTTCGTTGAATTTCGCTGAGAATCACTAAAGTAAGCAGGAACAGTGACCACTGCATCAGTAACAGTCTCACCAAGATACGATTCAGCAGTGCCTTTCATTTTTTCCAGGACCATGGCGCTGATTTGCTCAGGATAAAATGTTTTGGTTTCTCCTTTAGACTCAACTTGTATTTTGGGTTTATCACCATCTCTGATCACTTTAAATGGCCAGTGTTTCATATCTTCTTGTACTGTTTGGTCGTTATATCTCCGACCGAGGAGACGCTTTGCATCTGAAATTGAAACAGGAAATGAAATGAGTTAACATTCTGAAACTACTGATGTTAGTTTGATTTTTGAACTGAAGACTTCACGGGTTCCGGTTTAAAAGATAAAAAACAGGCCCAGCTCAAATATTTCAATTCGAAAACATGCTAGCGTAAAGGAAACGAAGATGAGGTTCACCCCCACTCTTGACAAATCTACGCTCGCTAATAAATACTTGGCGTATGAAGCGATTAGGGGAAAGGGAATTATATTTATTCTCGAAGTATTTATTGGAACCCGTGTTAAATATTTTATGTATACTGATAAAAAGGGGACTAAAGGCATTATGATTTTAGTATCATATTTCTGAAAACCAAGAAAAACGGTATTTTCAAACCTTATCTCTAAATAAGTTTTATGAAGCGAAAATTTTGGGAATCCAATATGAACTAATATTAATAATTTCAGTTGTAAATTATATTGAAACCAGTTAGGTATTGATGTTTGAAAAATGTTAAGTATTATTTCTGTAAACAATGCTTCAGGAATTTAAAGCTCAAATAAGATTTTATCGTCGCTAGCCAGCAACAAGAATTTATCTTCTTAATGAGAACCACTTCGAAGATGTGGATTATGCTCCTTCCCAGAAATAATTGATGCTTTGGGAATACATTATTTTACTACACATCGACTTAGTTTTCCGTAATTAATGCCTGATGTTGAGATCCCGTGTGTGGCTGCGATTTTCAAAGTGAGTACGGTAAGGAATTCTTTATACATTGAAAACTGCGTTATTTTTAATCGCGTAAATTTCAACCCACCGTAAGTCCCGAACAGCAGGTTTTTTTTTTTTTTTGTTATCTAGGCAACTATTTGGTTTTGGAAGTTAATTTTATTGTTTTTTTAATGAATTCTGAGACGTGGTGTAATTATTCTTATTTTTCTGACTGTTTTCAGTTTTCAGGCAGTTTCTACTCTAACTTGCGATTATACATGTCACGTAAATTTTAATCTTTATTTCCTTGGGCAAGATTTGGACTTGACTAAGTCCTAGTTAAGGTTTGGTCTTGGTCTTCAATGTCCGCGATTTGTTGTAAATCATAAAAAATGTGATGGGTTATTACTGAAAGTTCGATTTACGAGACTTCATATTTCGGACATACGAATGGAAAATAAAGGTATAAAAAGCATTAAGAAGTATTATGGTCATTTAATATATTGAATTCTAGTAAAACTGAATGAGTGAATACGGGACTACCGTAGATGCACAAAAATAAAGTCTAATGCGCAGTAGATAGGAATTATGAGAATCATGAAAAGGAATCGAAATGATGTTATGTACGCTTCAAATATTAAGATATATGATCAGGCATAAATTTGCATGGTGAATGGAGAGTAGTGATAAATGAAGTATATGTGCATATTATTACGTGTTATCATTAGCTACCGTAACCGTAACAGTCAATATCAGTATCACAGATGATGTCTGATTCAGAATATAAAATGTGATTAGTAGTTTGTGGGATATCCTTCGTAGAAGATGTAGTAGGTCGCAGTTTATTGGTGGGACTACTTTCTTGGACATTTCCCTCATATGTATAAATAGAAGGTACGATGATACTGAAAGATAATACAAGAAATCTCGATCTGTATGTACTTGGGAGCTTCTATTTGCGTGTTTCATTACTTAAAGAGTTTGTGAGTAACCTCCACGACCTCTTCAGAGTTTCATGGAAGGTGGGACGACAGAATGAATTATTTTTGGTGAATAGACTTTTTGGGAAGACGTGACCAAGTTCAATCATTGATATAAAAGTGAGCTTCTTCCAAAGCGTATTTTCAAAACCGCAGACGTTAGTCTCACATCCAGATATGCATATTTAACAACTCACTGTGCTGCTGCGCAGTACTTGGTTATTATTTTGTCTATTTCTGTTATAGTTGTAGTTTTAGATGCGTTGTGGAGAGGTTGTCTGTATTACTCTCATTACTTGCCGCATTTCCTAATCCGTTGTTTATTTATGAAAAGTCCATCTCCACTTCTATATTTAGCTGGGAGATTATTCTTCCTTTGTTTGAGGAGTTGTTTGTGTTGTTCTGTCTTTGAAGTTCCATTCTTGAAGGTTAGGCCATACACTACGTGTATCAACGATTTTATATATCCAATACATGGATTCCGTATGGAGAATCCAGAGACGTTGAATCAATATTTCGATTAAACATCCCTCATCGTATGTGATGCACCAGATAATAGAAGGACCTATAGAGAAACCTATGAAACCATCAGTATGAAACGGATTTAATGGCACACAAGTATCCTTATTTCCTACAACGCACTTTGTCATTCCAAATTTGTTTATTTGAGATTCTATGGTTTATTCCTTAACTTATTTTATTACATCAACATTTCCTCTGGAACTGCATCTTAATAGGCCGACATATTTTCTACATATTGTCTTGAATTACGCTAAATTTAAGTATATTTTCCTCTACTGCTGTCCATGTCAGAGTCGCTGTCGTGAATTTATTGCGCGTACTCTGTAATTGATATATGTGTTATCGCCAGAGTCGCGTGAAGATGCTTATTTAAAATTTGGAACAATTTTTTTCACATTTCAATATTTTTGTTAAGTTATACGTTGTGTAACTGAATTCCTAGGCAGAATTATGGCTTGACAGTGGCAAATTTATATAATGAGTTGTCTTATTCTCATATAGAAACTTTACTATATGTAGTATTAATATCTGAATATCTCAATGGAAAAGGTATACTGCTTTAAAGTATGCCGAAAGTTCCATGTCTCCGCCATAATTTTGGGATTTATAGTGCATAAAGTAGAACAAGGATGAGCATAGCATGTCTTCGCAAATGCAAGCCAGTGAGGCGGAGCCCAGGCGAAGACTATGCACATGTGCTACCGCCAAGCTTCACCAGCGAGCGTTCAACGTGGATGATCTATGTGTCGTTGGTAAAGTTTGGACGAGATATTCTGAACGACACGTCAATCATCTAAATACATTAAACATTTGGAAATTTAACTATATTTAGTACTCATTAACCTTTAAATTCGAATGGACCTAAATTAGAAACCTGAGGTACTCCTGAGTTAGCTACATATTCAAATTATTCCTTGTACACCACGAACTGCTTAAGATATGAATTAAAGAGAACTACAATGGAGATGATAGACCAAATTTAGATAATTTTGTCGACAATACAGAATGCTTAACATTGTCGAAAAATATCAAAATATAATAAATGTACACTTTATCTATTATTTAATGCCGAAGCAAATAAAGAAAATCATTTATGAATCAATTTGATCAGAATGTACTTAATTGTTCAGAACATTAATTTATCTGAGTCAAGTAATGAATCCTTTGAGAAGAAGAAGAGGACTACCTCCAATAATAAGAAGAAAAGCTTGTAGACTGTCTACTTACCAAAGATGGTATTTTCTGGGTTTAGTGCGATTTGGTTCCTTGCTGCGCCTCCAATCAATCGCTTGTCTTCTGTAAAAGCAACGCAGCTCGGGGTTGTTCTTTTTCTTTGATCGTTTACAGTAATCTCTACTTTTCCATGCTCGTAAACTGCAACACAGGAATAGGTGGTTCCCAAATCAATGCCAATTGGCGGTACTTTCGCCGTCATTCTGGAAATGATATTGACATTAAATATTGATAAGTCGTGTACCCAGTATAAACTTACGATTAAGATTTACTTATTTGATACCCGGAAGTACCCGAATATTTTGATTTCCCAATCAGGTAAAAACAAAATTTGATTCAATAAATCTGTGCAAATACTAAACCCGTGTGTGTTAACATCGAATAATAAATTGTTAAACTTATTTTTTACTCACCAAGAGTAATTAATGCTACTACAACATTTATATAAATAGTTACGACCTTGTTTCTGACATATTGAAGGTCCGTCTGAAAAACAAACATCAGACCGTAGACCAGGAAAACAAAACTATATACCTGGTGGTTTTTAAATTCTAACCATGTTCAAAACAGGACCCCCTTTAGCTTCCACACACATAACCAAATGATCCTGCTATTACTAGAAGTATGACTAAAAACAGGCCCGTAGTCAAGGGCGGGGCTTATCCCTCCCTAATTTTTGTCTAGCCCCCCTAAATTTTGCTAGCTTCTCTATCAATACTTTGCATACATGTATGGAAATTAAAGGTGAAACATATACTTGATAAAATTTTATTAATTTTCTGTAGATGCTCTTAAATGTATATTATTGGTACAAATGTGTGCTTTTATACAGTATATCGTATCGTATTCCATTATTTTCGAATCGAATGTATTTCTTATGAATCGAAAAATCAGTAGTTTTAGAGGTACTCTCCTCTAGCGAATTTCAGAAAAGGTGTCCTTGGCGACCCCTTTTTAAGTTACAAATTCATTACAAAATAATATTCAAACATAAATTGACGTCTTGTGACAATAAAAGGGCATTATTAGACCATCGGGTGAAGTTCGGAAAGTGCATGCCAATTTGTATAAAATTAATGAAGAAATAATATACGTTTGCGAGTGTCACCTGAAGTTAGTTTCATTTAAAAGAAACTATGCTCTCCCTATATAAAAATATACACTAATAATAATAAACATTGAAATATTCACTTCCATAAATTAACAGTCTACCTACATCGTCAACTTCTGTGTTCAATAAAAAGCGTCGCTAACACAGCAAAAAATCTCTGGGATCATTAAGTCGATTCCTGCCGGGGACAAACAATTGATACTCCCACAGAAACTCGGCAATCTTCCCCTTAAAATATAGGGATGGTTTAACATATAAAAGCACAAAAACACCTTAGGCGCCATGGAGGTTGCTCAACTCCCTCCAAAAATTACACAGAACAGTTTAAGAAAAATTAAAAGAACAAAATTCCACATAGCATCCAGAAACAAATAGTGCAACAAAGGTTCTTCACCGCCATCTGTGAATTTAGTCCAATCGTGGCTAGAAGAAATAGAAAAATGGAGAAGAATGAATTGGCCTGAGAGGACCTACCGCTTAGGTGATACGCTAAATAAAGTTGAAAAAAATATAGCAGATCACTTGCTATACTTAGCAAACGATGATAAAACACACAATGTAACCAAATGGATGTTTAAAAACATCATGATTAAGGATATTTCCATAAGTTTTACGTACGATAAACATAACACGAGAAAATGAAATCCTTTTTATGATTTTTCTGCAAAAAATGCTGGATCAAAGGCAATAAATCCAGAAATAGCCAAAACAAGCATTGATTAAATTCATAAAGAAATGAAAGAACCAAACAACAAAGATACAAAATAAATCTTTCATCTATTAATATCGATACAATCTTTGGCTTGTGAGGGACAGACGGACAAACGTCACAATGCAGAATCCAAAATATTGTGCCCAGAAGCAGTGGAGCTTTAAGTAAAAGGTTTTTTAGCGTCCAGAATTACTCATAAGGCGCGAAAAAACTTTGGAAAAATTTATTTTGTATGGGTCATTCTAGTAACATTTGACTTCGGCCCGTCACGATTATCCGTCACATTCTAGTTAAAATCCACAATCACAAACATCCATGCCCCAGCCGGGATTCGAACTCGGGACCTTCGAGTAACTGGCATTAGCGCCCTAAACCACACAGCTACCAGGTCGGCTCATGACGCGCGAAGTCCTTTTAGCTAGACACAAGTAGTTTTCACTGAACATACTACACATATCAGCTTAAATATATCTCCCACACGCAGGTGAAAGGAAATGCTGATTGAATTCCCAGGATGTGGGCTTGAAATCCCCAATGGAGTAGAAGAAGTAGGTTGAGTCACATCACATGTTTGTTTGGCAACCGAAACTGTATGCTAGTATCGAAACCGACACTGATCTGTTTTTCTTGATTTAAATAGAGAAATAGATTATTACAAATTTTAGATATCTTAATTTCTGGAGTGTAAATAATAATACCATCCTTGTAGATAAGTTTTGAATATGACAGTGATAATTTTGCATAATGTATTGGCTTATATGCTTCATCAAATCAAGCAACTAATCCCTCAACTAACAGGATCACCGGTGCCCCTTCAAAAGAATTTGATTGGTGACGGGCCTGGGTTAAATCAGGTCTAATATATCAAGATGTTTCACGTTTCTCTATTACTTTTCCGTAATCATGAGAAAGCTATGTGTGATATTTGCAGCGAGACATTTGCGGCCAGGATATCCTTTCGGTTGTCGAGCGGCTGTTGTTCAGTGGTAGAGCGCTGGCTTAGTATTCGGGAGGTCATGGGTTCGATCCCAGCAACCCACAATTGTGAATTAGGTATTTTCACAGTCACACTAGGCAAATGCCGGAATGGCACCTTCAACTTAGGACCTTGCCGTCTCCTTTCTCCTTTTCTATCTCGGTCTGACCCTTACTTGCCTAAAGGTCATAAATAGAGTTCATATAACATTTAGTGAAATAGATATATTGGGTACAACTTTAATTATTTTCTGGTAAACCGACAGGGCTTACGTCATTATTTGTCGAAATACGTCTTTTACCTCGACAGACGCTTCTAACTCCGATACTATGATTTATTTTACTGACGTCCTGGCAGAATAAATGTAATTCTTGGTGTGTTTATTTACATTACTTCAAGGGAATTTTTTGTCGGTTTGATGTGAATTTTTCGTTCCTAGAATAGTGTTCATGAGTTATTGTTCACCCTGTATATCATCTTGTTAAAGCATCATGGAAAGTGCAGATTTGTCTAAAAAAATGTACAGTCTTCGGCGAATAGGAGGATATTCCTTGAGGAATCCATCAAAAGGAGTAGGTAAATCATCGATAATCCGCAGAACAAAAATTACTTCGAAGAGTAACATTTGACGACTTATAATATAATTTGGATCCTATATATCCAATAAGGATGCCCAAATGTACAATATTTTTGATATCTTTGGTATAAGTAATCAGTACAAGAACCCCTTCAGGGTAAAGGGAAGAATGACGCAAGAATTCTACTCACAAAAGAAGTGATATCCATTTTGCGAGTGACTTTATTTGTGTCACTATGGCGGAATTGCTTCCTTTGTAATAACAATTAATAATATTAAGAGAACTAGTATGCTCCCTTCCACCATAATGACACAAAGAAAGTCACTCGCAAAATGGATATTACTTCTTTTGTGAGTAGAATTCTTGCGTCACTCTTCCCTTTACCCCTAAGGGATTCTTGTACTGATATCACCTATTTTGTAAGGCTGCATATTAAAAAAGTGTATACAAAATGTCGATTTTGGACCATGGTAGGATCTGAATCTCGAAATCAGTAACTCCTATCAAAAAATAACATCAATTTGCCTGTACGAGGTCCGCAATTGACCCCCAAAATCCAGTGGTACCAACCATTTTTTGCTAAAGCTAAAAGATTAACAGAATGACAGAGGCCTTTTTGTATCAGTTGTGACAATTCTATCATTGGGCTATAAAAAAGTCATAACTTTTGAATCCCTTCACCGATTTTGACGTGTGATATACCGTTTGAAAGGTATTGAAGCGCAGATTACGATTCCGGATGTTTTGGCTGCCTATATTGTCTGGCGTCAGTGCCATCAACAGAAATGTGAGATTCTGAATTGTTTTCCGAACCGCCCTAGGGGGTCCCAGGGAGGGGTCCTACCGACCCATTTTTTCTGTGTCTTTGTATGGCAAAGAGCTTTGAAATGCAAGTTCAAGCATCAAAATCGGGC
>JAGDQP010017048.1:0-21015 GCA_022664845.1 Lepisma saccharinum
TGCTGTATTACATTGCGTTCTTTCTACTAACCAGCCGAACGTGGCTCCGTCCATCCTTTGCATGCTGTTACGCTTTAATCATACACTTGATTCTTTTTCCAGGCGGGCTTCAATGCAAGACTGCTGTGACATCACGGACGCCTGATAGCACTGACCACTTGACCAACGAGGACGTCGTTTTTACTACACTGCAGCTGTTGAGGTACGTACTCACCACCATCCGACTGGATACTGCTAGTCTCTCTCATTGCTAATAAATAAGCCAAACGCTCGTTGACTGTCTTTAATTATCACCCCTGTCTGATATGCAACCACGCATTATTTAAAAAAAATGGTCATATCATTAATTTGGTCATAACGGTCAGATATCGACTCGCCGGTAATGAATTATTGTTACCTGTTGGCAACTCATCCCATTTGTGGTCCTTTCGACCCATCTTTACTTTGAATTCTTTCTGGGGGAATCCCTTGCGCCCTGCTTGTAGTATTTTCCCATATGCATTTTTTGATAGCTCGGGTGTGACTTCCTCTAATGTACACTCAACCGCCTACTCTCCGATTTTTCGTCTTCGCAATAATCCGCTCTGAAGTTCATTTTCCCACGCTTTCGGCAGGCTGTAGCTCCGTAACGCCTCGGAATTTCCCCCTTGTTGCTTCGGCCTTTTTTCTTTATTTTTCACTGTACTATCACCTCCCGAAGTTTGTCGGTCTGTAACCTTACCGCCCTGTGTATATATATATATATATATATATAGTAAATTAGTAAATAGAGGAGTCTTGCTTCTTTCGTCCTAAAATAAACTATCAACACCGAAGGAAACAACTAGTATTGCATACGACCAGTGATCGAAGATAATATTTATTAACGATTCTAGACAGACCCAAGAGATTTGTGTTTCGAATATTTATAGTATAAAATAAGTGAATAAGCGTTATAACATCAATTACGATATCATGAGTAACAGCAACAACTGGTAACAATGGTTCCACGGTATATTTTGTCAAGAAACTATTATGTCTTTATCCTTAACTTTAGGCAAACATAGATACACATCCATTGTTATTTCCCGTACTGCAGTTCCCACCAGATACGTGTATCATCGAAGTATGTCACTATGGTCGGCGTATTTATATTTTCGCACATGTACCTATCAATATGATCTTGCCATGCGTCGAAGAACATATTAAGAGATGCTTTTAATAAATCATTATCCACTTCTTTCGTTACCAATACGTAACGAAAATAAGCCATCGCTGCCTCTTCCGACGCGGCCGGAAATATTTCCCGAAATACGTTTTCTTCGCAGTGGTATACCTGTCGGAAACTTAAAATCCCTTCTTCAATAATTTGCAAGCCGCTTTCATAAAAAGTAAAACCGGACATCACGATATTACTTTCAACTCAATACTAAAGACAGTGTAGTATTCGTATTTTCCCTCTTTCTTTTCTGCAATACAATACCTAGAGAAAAGTAATAAAATAGCATGAAGGTTAACACGAACAGCTCCTCCTCTACAAAAAATATTCTTTATTCTTTACTGGCCACAGCATTAACCTCTTTATTATTCACATCTTACATTTATTTAGATACACAATTTAAAAAAAACGCAAATGTAGCATTCTTCTTTCAGTATATATGAAAAAGTCCATGAAAGATAGTTCTGGATCTGCTTCTGGACAGAACTAATATCTTCGCCTAGTAGACATTATGTCTGCTAGCGTTCAGTCAAGCTCCGCCCAGTTACTATGTGGAATGGCGGACATTTTAAAATATCATAAATTCACTTATTCTCACTGTATCTTTCATTGAGTAGTTGAAACGTAGCGTCAAGCTCCGCTCACGAGCGACGCTATCTCGTGCGAAGCATCATTGTCTTGCCTTCCCAGGCAGAACTAAATCTTCCTTTCTCTTTCTTTCTTTCTTTCTTTATACTGGACTCCTTTACAAGTCCATTTACGTATAAGACTGATTTTCCTCTTCCACTCTCGTTTCTTCTCTCCCTCTCTTCCCCTCTCTGTTCGATAGAACAGACAGATGCCCTGCTTAAGAGACATGACCCAAATACACGACAAATATTTTAACTATAACATTTTTATTCTACTCCTTACGATAACATGACCAATTTTCGTGCATGCATCATTTTATGAAATAAAAGAATAAACAGCTGTTGTAAGGACAACTGTATTACAACAATTTCTTTCTTTTTTCAGAAACATCATGAGTCAACTAATGATCTTTTTTTTTTGCAATTTCATTGCAAATAAATTTTATAATATTTGCCGTAACTTATCATCGCTGCTGCACACATCGCACAACAAACACAATATATATAAAGGATAGACCGACAATTTCTACCCCAATTCAAGGAACATCTAGTACACAAACGGGCACAGAATTAAACGTAATTTCCGTACCCATAGTTGAGAATAACACATTACAAGTCACACCGATACCAGTAACGCGTAAAATCGTGAAACTAGGTCCAATGTTAACTTCGATACTTTATGTTTATACATAAGGAAACAAATAATTTTAGAATAATACAAATAAATTAAGAGTGAATTCAATTAATATTGACGCAACTTTCAGTTGATATTTACAGGTCGTTTTCAACAACTGTTCCCCTGGATCAGTTTCATCTTTCTTCCAAAAATTCACATATGTCCCAGGATGTCTACCAAATTAACATTTATTTTCCCTGTAATGTCATTCTTCTTCATTTTACATCTTGTCACAATATATGCACAAGATGTAAACCGTCAGAATAGATTTCAAACCAAGAATTGTATTCCGACTTACCTACATCACATACAGTATTTCACACAACAGATCACGATAATGTAGTTATCCCTAAAGCAGGTTTTTTGTTACACAGACAGGTCTTGACGTTGTATGTACCTTTTTACCCTTATATTGATGTAACCAACCAATTAGTTACAGATATACATTGTGGTGAATTTAAAGACTTTCTTAATCAATATCAGCACTTAGATGAACTCTTTAAGAAGAATCTAGAATTTCTCTTTCCTTGCATTTTTAAAACAAATCCTAATTATTCTATGTGCTTAAGCAATATAAATAAACGTAGTTTATTGTAACTTCTGTTTAATTCGGCAACCCTAGGTCTTAGCTTTTTCAACTTCTATAATCAACGACACCTCGAGCACTCGATTAAACACATTCGCTATAATCAGAATTTACTTCAAAACGAAATTCAATTTCTCAAACAAAAATTTAGAAATCAGATATCCATGGTCGAGAATATCTTAGTTGGGTTAAAACACGCACTTTTACACGTTCGACAAGAAACTTATAAATACTTTTGTTCACTTATGCACAAAAAAAATAACGGGTTACTAGTAACCCAAAAAAGGTTGATCTAACCGAGTGAGTTGGTAAATATAGAGCTTAATAAGTGCAATTTTATGGCAACCCAGTTGAAAAGGCTAAATCCAGTGGGTTGATTTAACCCTGCGCATAGGTTGTTTTGAAGGGTTATGATAACTAACTGCAATCAGTTAGTTTAACCTAGCAATCAGTTGCAGCGATTAACTTACTGGGTTAAGCCAACCGAGTTTCTAAGTTACTTTAACTGTGCTAATCATTTACTGCAAATAAGTAAATCGGTTGGCTTAAAATATTTTCTTGATCCTACTTGGTAGATGTAACCTTGGAAGGGTTATTGCAGCTATGTTCATGGTAGTTGCAGTAACCGAGAAACAAGGTTACGTCTACCACGTGGCTATCAAGACAAGCATGGCTACATGTTCTTACTGGCCGGGACGGAAATGATCACATCTGCACGCCAACATGACTGTAATTAACAATATTTATGTTCTCGTATCATAAATAATAATTCGATATATACAATTCCATCTCTCAGACCATATTGGATAATTACGTGTGATGTTTTTTGGTAATTACAGCCACGTTGGCCACATAAATGTGATCTTCTCGGTGTCGTCAGTAAGAAAGTGGGGTTAAACTTTACTTTATGGCCCGCAGTTTCCGCCAGCTACTGAATCATATATATAGTTCCTTGCGAATAATTATCTCAATCAGCTCTATAAACACCTACCAACGAGTAGCAATCCACGTGATAAGAGCAACTGTGTTATCATTTCGTTAAATACACACTCGAGTTAATCAACACATAATAAACATGGCGTCTGCGAAGGAATATTTATGGCGATACTGTGATATGAATGACATGTATTTTTCGACAAAATCACGGAAACTCAGGCGAGCGAAAAGGGGTTTGTTAAAGTCAAGTCGGGTATAATTATTTCATTATACGTGATGTACATGGCGTTTAGAACATACTGCATGTCCTTTCCCTCAACGCAAAAGAAGATAAATAGTCGCCACTCTCATTTCACACCTCCATGACTCAAAAATTGGTTATATCTTGAATTCCAACACTTCTTCACACATTTGAAATGTTACATTTCACCTGTAAATTTAACATATTTTGACGTCCTGGCCCAAAGTTACCTAAAGACCTTAAAATTTTGAATTCAATTTTACATATTTTGCGAACCATAAAGTTAACCTCAATGTGGTGCCATATCGTGATCTGCATTTCTTAAAATATAGGGCCTAGCCCTGTACTCTTTTGAGTATAAGTTCTTTATTAACCCTTTCGGACGAGATAATTTTGGCCCTTGGTCTTTTCATTCCCCCCACCCCCACCCCCACACAAAAAGTAGAGCTTTCATTTGTTTTTCTGTGCTAATTACAACCAGAGTAACTAACACAGTGAAGCTTACGCGATAACGAAATTTGTTTCCCCGATGGGGTTAAGAAGTACTAGCAACTTCTCAGCATTCGGAAGGACTCAAATGAGAGTTACTCAATTCTTGTTGTAAACATGTTAATAATGTAAATAAGTAAGTCCATTTAGTTACCATACGCAAGGAAGTTTTTTTAACAAGGATTTGTTACATACCCGCTTGTAGCTCTCAAGTACATATATTTATGCGGGAATAGCAAAGGATTTTCAATTTCTCGTTCGTAAAGTTCCAAGCTTTTGCGAAACTCAACAATTTTCCCGCTAAAAATCTATTCAAATATTGTTCACCATTCAACTGTTTCAAATTATCAACCAAGTTTTTTTGTTTTAAAATTCAGGTCAGCAATAAATAGAACTTTCAGCATTACTTAACGTAAGACAAATTGTTATGGAGTTCTTTAGCACTTTTCAGTTGAATTAATTTTTTTATGCTTTTAGACAACTTTGGCTCAGGCCGGATAGATAATTGGTGGCATGAAGAAAGTGGGAGGAAACGGGATAACCCCGAGAAAACCTACGCACACGGTGTTTATCCACCACAAAACTCAAATGCACATGCAGGGTTTGAACCGACGACCCCAAACGTCAGAGATGAGCGCTCTAACCATTGATCCATCGCCACCCAGCATTTTTCGGTGTATAAATTAGTGTCAAATGTAAGCATATTCAGGAATGTAACTGCTCTCCACAGAGCACTTACATAAGACATGCGAGTATTGAAATAAGTTAAATAATTGAAACAATTTATAAATTACTTGTCTTGAAAAACTGCGATTTGGTAAGCTGAGGTGTCATTCAACAAGACGTTAATTTAAAATATTTCAGGAACCGCAACACCCCGAGAATGAGCGCAGAATCCATAACTTATTACACTAATGAAAAAGTTTAATCGGAAGATGCATTTACAATATGAGAAAACATTTATAAGGATTCTTTAGAACCTCAGAAACTGACTGAAGTTTCTCAACGTAAAAGTAATGAAATTTTAAAAATAGCAATAATATTAAAATGATAATGTTTATTACGTTACATTATGCTAATTTACATTGAATAGGTAAATGCAAATCTGCCCACCTCTATCTTGAATCTTCAGTGCACAAAAATCTTATTACTTGATTTGTACCGGTAACAGAAAACCAAAGAAAACTATCTTAGTTTTGAGGAAACAGACGTTAGTAATGAAATGTTGGAATGAACATCACAGAAAAATGAAGCGTAAGTAAATTCACATTTACATGTAAGTAAAAGACCTGTAAACTATATGCAATATGCGTTTAACTGCAGGAAACGAAATTTTTCAGACTAATGTAATTTATGCTACATTTCAGTAGCACAAATAAATGGAAACATACACAAGCACTATACATTACAGGCTACATACTAATCAATGAAACGAGAAGCCTCAAGGTCACAATAAAACTACTGCGTAAACATTAAAAATGTTGCTTCTTATTAATACTTTATACTCAGAAACAATTTTTTTTCAAACATTAGTTGACGAACCTTCAGAGATAAATTATTCCTGTATCTATGTTAGAGAGTTTGCAACTGAAAATTAATGAATAATATATAACTCGTAGTCGTATATATTTTATTTATATATAGTCATATATAGTTATTTATATATGTATATATAGTCACTATACATTTTATTTACATGGATGTTTTACATTTTCAAGTTAGATATTACACATAATTTTTGAAAACATGTCCTGGTAGAATATAATACGATTTCTCCCAATACGTTATCGAATAAAACACGTGTCACTGTAAGTCAAATCAACGTAAAAATGTTTTGACACCATCAAATTTTGCGATACTTAGTAATGTAAAACGCACCAGTAAGGGACACTTGAAGAGAAAGGTTGTAAAATAAGATTTTCTTAAGAGCGGGAATCATTTCACCTACGTAGGAAAATTAATATAGTACGTTGTAATACCACTTAATATTATTCGCTCGCCATTGCTTTCATCTGATATTTCTGACATCATGTTGAAGTAAGTTCCATGGTCTGTTCCATGCAGAAAGTCATTAAGGAAAGAGTTTTCGTTCTTTATTCATGACATTACAATAACGAATATTTTTGTTGTTCTGTACTACTATGTAGTACGAAATATCTTTGTTTCAAGAAAATAATTATCAAACAAACTATAAATTAGATCCGTGAAGCATATAACATTAGGTCTGTGACACAAAGCAGAGGATGTCTATTACCGGTATGGCAAAATCAGTTTTTGTACGGTTTTGAACACCTCACTATTAATTACTGGGTTGTTGAAATCAAAATCCTTGATTCACTAAGCCGTTATTAATGTCCTAAGCAAGCTGGTGAGCTAGGGACGAGACTTACAGTTTTTGGTAAAGTGGTCTCCTAACCACTCCGAGTAATGTTAAAAATGTCAGACCTTGACGAATAAAAAACAAGTTACCAACATTAGATGTGTGTGCCAAGTAAAACCTTGGTAAAACGTGATTTCCAAAACATGAATTATCAATGTGTGGCGGATGGAATCTCAAGCTTTCGGTGTTGAAAATGATCGCGAAAGCAAGCTTTATCTACCTCCAAATTAAAATTTATGTCCTTTTCACTCCTACTTATCTTCAATTTGAAATTTAGTCGACCATCTGGAGCAAACTTGTTCATGAGCTGCAATTCATTTTAAATTTAAGGTCACAATGAGTGACTCTAGGACCCAATAAGTTATTGCACAGGTCATGGAATTATCCAAGGCTATCAAATAGCATAATAAGAAGATAAAATAACCAAGGAATAATCAGAGACAAGGTTCCCAACAAGGTATTAAAAACTTTCAGTAAATGTTATTTTGTATGCGCCAGTCTAGTAACTTTGGACTCCGGCTTGTCACGACTCGGCCCTTTTACATCTAGTTAAAATATACACACATCCATGCCACTGACGAGATTCGAACCCATGACCTCCTAGTCGCTGACCTAACTCCTTATACAGCACGGCTACCTGGTCGGCAACAAGTTATTAGTAGTAGTGAATAACTCGTAAGTTTTCTTTTTGGGGAAGACAAGACTTTGCTTCTGTGATAATTTTCACAAGAAGCTTGGGGTTCCATTACAGGGTGTCTGCAGATTTCAAAATTGTTGGGAAAACGGGATTGCTACACCCGAACTTACAAGATATGAGTCCGTAATATAACACATCCTGCTGTAATATTAAAAATTCATATCAAACATACTTCAAATGTATCAGAATATTTTCTGCACATTTGGGCAAATGGTAAATGTACCATTAAAAAGCTAAAAAGAAGTTTACCTGATTGAATTCATAGCCCGAAACTCAATTTTATAATTTTTTCATCAATAATGACTCAATTTAATTACTTTTTCATGCCATATTGACACACTATATTACACCCATAAATCGAAAAGTCAATTTGTGAAAAACATGTTTTCCGAAGAAAAAAAAAAGCCGGCCGGGTGGTCGAGCGGTCTGCGGCGGTAGACGGTCCCGGGTTCGAGTCCCGGCAGGGGCATGGGTGTGGATTTTAACACTTAACAGCTAAAGGCAAATCGTGACGGGCCTAAGTCCAAAGTTACTAAACTGGCCCATATAAAAATAAAGTTTACCGAAGGAAAAAAAAAAGAGGCGCGCATTTTCGATTACAACGGACTACGCAAAACAATATATTGTTGACAGGTCATGTGCACAATTTTCGCATTGGGTACGGGTGAAATGAGAGATTGTTGGAATAGAACCTCACATTCACTTGAACAGACTTCCTTCACTTCGTACACATAAAAATGTTCATCAAAGCACAACGTATGTAACCTTCTACCAGAGAAGATAAGTCGTTCCGAGTCATACAAGTAAATTTTGTACACAGTGAAAAAGTTAAGATCTTCATCTAGTCCATGGATAAGACCTGAATCTTTTTCGTAGTGGGAAGATGACTTTTCTGTCCAAGACACTCGTTGCAATTTTTTCCCACGATCCAACTGTAAGTGAGATTTTATGAACCTCGCCTCAGATGAAGACTCCTTTTTGGACGATCCTGTAAGTAGCAGATAGAAGACAGTTAAAATAGCTCTATGCACCAACAAAGAACGTAAAACATAATCTATTTGTGCTCAAGGCACATGATTTAAATGATTGCGTTGATAGATACAACATTATTAACAACAGCCTAATTTTTCAATGATAATTTGTATTGGCACGACTATAGCTTTTAAAGCAACTTTACGAACCTGTATTTCATAGAGGGGCTTGAATAACTGAATGAAACGTTCAAGGGCTTTAAAATATAAACGAAGGAACTCCTATACGAAATTTGTTTCAATTACTACCTTTCCTTTTGACTTACAACAACCCCTCAAATTTTAACAAATTTGAGTTTTTATGAAGTTGAAGTTTCAATATAAAGAAAAATAAATGACGCAGGAAGTTAATTCTTTCTCTGTCATTACAGTAACAATAGTAGATAATAATAACATGGTAAACGGCTTGTTATTTCTAGTGTTGAATGTTGTTACCATTGCAACGATTAAAATATTTAGTTAATTATTCAATTGTACAATACAATAGACGGGTACGCTTCCGAAGTTGGGTCCCACCTGGAAGAAATAAGTTATCTATGCGATTGTAGCTACTAGTTAGTTTAAATGTTCACGGGATTATAGGGATAGTGAAATATGTTTGTATAATAATAATAATTAATACCGAGCCGCCGTAGCTGTGGAAGAGCGTTGGCGTGGCATTCGGAAGGTTCGATCTCAGCGACCGACCATCCTGACTGAGTTTTTTCCAGAGTTTTCCTCAGTCACACCAGGCAAATGCCAGGGTGGCACCTTCAACACAGGCCCTGGGCGACACCTTGTCTAATCTTTTCCCCTCCCCTCTCCCGGCCTGAGCCTTAGCTGCCTAAAAGTCATAATTAAAATTCAAATAATATTTAATCTAGTGAAGTGGGAGTTACGTTGTTGTAGCGTAGCGTGAAGAGTGAAACTAAGTGACAAATAGTAGACATGGCTGGTGATGTTCATAAGCAATGATATGAGTAATCTAACACAGTATAGTTTTAAGCCGCCAGTCCGCGAAACTATTGTACAGGTCCTCATCAAATTAATAAATTTAATTATTTAACACTTATTTTGTAACCAGTTCAAGTTGAGATTAAAGTTTATATTTCTTTTTTGAAACAACTAGAATCTGAAGATGTGATGTCATCTTTTGAACAATCAAATAAACCTCTAACTTACTAGCATCTTAGCGGTCTGTCCCTGAAAGTTTATCCCTGTAATTTGCCGTTCAGTGAGTATTAAAAGGTTGAAAAACACTGATCTAAAATAGGGTAATCTAACCTGATATAAATTAACCCACCAAAATCAGGCGACTGAAATTTTATGTTTTGGACTGCTATCAGCAATTTATCACAGTATTATGTAGTTACTTGACTTTTATTATATAGCGTCCGGGTGAGTACAGTACATAATGTGATGCAAAATCTAGGCTTGATGTCATTGCACTCACATTGCCTCTCTGATTTAGATCATATTCTCCATTGAACGCATTCGAAATAATGAACCATTAGAACATTCAACGGGATGAAGTTATGTTTAGGTCAGCTAGCTATAGTGTCATATTTCGCTGTATGTATACTTTACACCACTCATTCTCTTGCAAATCATTTACGCAGTCATTTCTATTAACATCTAGTGGCAGGCAGCAATCCATAAAGAGTTATTATTCCATTAAACAGGCACTCGAGTTGATCATCAGAAATTGAGATGGTGGGATGCGGAGGAATACTGATGGCATGATTCTCGTTACGAATGACATGTATTTTGCTGCAAATGTCCCGGACACAATGTCGGGGAGTTACAGAGTTAAAGTTTTTTTTTTAATTATTATACGCAATGTACGTGATCTTAACACTTACACCATTCAACATCGTGTATCAAAAGTAGCAAATATAGAGAATTAAGCAAAGGTTATGTGAGTCAAAGGAGTTTAAGGGTGTGGATAACTGGTCCATTCATGTATAATGTCGCCGATGGTATAAATAGAAATATCTTCACGTATAAATTAAGCTACGTTTTTACAATTCTAACGTAAACAAGGGGAACAAACCTAACTTTACTAATCTGAAATTAGTAATGCGTAGGATGGGCCAATTTTATACACCGTTTATCGAGGGAACACAGGATAACATAGTCTCTTGCACATGAAATCCTGTTTTTGGTATTTTACACGCATTATAGTACGTTTCATATGCTATAGGGATGCAAAGCATGCACTATTATCAGGTGGTGTTTGAGTGCCCCCCCCCCCTCTTCGGAACTGTAGCCAAATAGATAATAGCATAGATTAAATAAAATTCAATAACTTGGTAAATGATAATAGTAAAGAACTACACAGAATATTGATCAAAGATTGCACCTGAAATAAATATGTGGAACGTAGGATGGAAGTGTGCCCCACAAAACGCTTTAATATTTAGATCGATTCAAGTGAATCATATAAGCTTAGTAATTAACGAAGAAGATACACACTTACCTTCAAACATCTGCGTGTATTCCTCTAGTACAGGAAATCAAAAGTGAAGTTAATTCTTCGTCCGCCATCACTCCTTCACTAAACTCAACACTGTAGTGTAGAAAAGCCACAAAACAACAGACACAAAGGCTGGACTCTTTAAATTGCTCGATCTCTTCTCTCTTCTTTTTATAGTAATATCTGAACGCTACAATACTTCATCAGTTCGCAGTTTTGTACTCGGTTCAACTAACCGTCATCTGGGTTAAATAATAACTAACTCTTACACGGTGAATTGTACCTACACATTAAACGGTTCACATAACCGAGTAGTGGGTTAGTCACATTGTTTAAATTAACCGTGTTGGTTATTTATTTCTTCCTTTACCCAACTTGTAGGTAAATTACTACGCACCTGTTGGTTGTTTTTAACCAAATTTCCGTTAAACTTTTTCAGTGGGTTACCATTTACCTACAGTATTCGGTACTTTAATCTCTGAAAAGTGTTGTGATAAACAACTAGTGGGTTACCTACAACCCTTTTCGTCATTAACCTAGCAAAATTTTAACTAGGTTAGATTTACTTTTTTTCCGCGTGTCCCATCAACGGAAAAGAAATTCCTTATTTCACCAGTATTCAACCCACAATGAAATGTTACTTTTCGTTACGGATATTTTTCAAAACACAATGACATTTAGAATTTTGTCCATCGCTCAAGCACAGTCATTTAGATCATCCCATCCAATTTTCAAACATACAATCTTCGCCCGCGACACCGCACTATTTTATTCATTGACTGTACCAACTTTGCTGCAGTATAATTAAGAAGAAAACTATTTCTATACTTTTAGAAATACCAACTTTACATGAATACGATATTTTGTCCTAATTTACCGTGCATTTAATTTAGGCAAACATTTGCAGTATAAAATACCCCAGTTAGTTTTTAAAACGTCTACAGCATCTCACGAGTTAGACGCCGACTCTTGTCGCCAACAACAAGTTCTTTTTATCTGTAAAAATTTGTATACTTCTGTTATGTCAAAATGAAATTGTTTAAACTCTCTTTGTCAAAATACTAGTGCAACTTACTGCCATGCAGAAGTTACACAAGCACTGCTCCCAGTGATTTACAGATATTCACCAACAGGAATATTAATTAGTTCAGACCTTTCAGAACATTTAATAAAATGTAATAAGGAAAATAAACTAATATCAACAACACTTTTCCCAACTAATCATAGTTCAAAATTCATCCCTTACTCCCACTATAAATCAATTCATTTTCAGAACAAGATTTTGGAATTAAAAGTGACCCTAAACGGGACAGTTCATTTTGTACCATTAAATATCTCCTATTCACCTCAGATGACTTCAGTTTTAAATAATGATTTTGCTGGCATACAAACAAAGCTAACAGAATTAGAAACAAACCTTTCCTTCCACCCTTACTTTCCATCCAAAATCACTCCACACACCTTATTTCGCTGATAACTCTCTCTTTCTTCCCAACTCTCATTTTTATACCATATTTTTGTTATTATACTGGTAAACAACGAAGGTCCCCACAATCGTCTCCAGATAAACCGGAAGAAAATACCACACTAAATGAATACGAGTATTTTGCTTAATTCTTCATCTTTCAAGACAATACCAAATATTTGCAATATGACATTACTGAAATTACCTGAATGAAACTTATTATCCCATATACGACTTAAATATTTCCGAATTTTGCTATTACGCAAAAAGGATTCTCGGATTGCATTATAACATGTAAAATTATGACTTTACTATTGATAAAGCTCCAAATACAAGATTAATTTAGATCTTAAGCACCAACCTTAGAGAAAGCAACTACACATCTTACTTTATTCCTTGTTTTAAGATAATTATATTTTATTCGTTTATTTCGTCCATCATTTCTTAGATTTTAGTAATTACTACAAGTTCACACGTCATTCAATTTCATTCATGTTATGCTTTTATTAATTAAAATTTTCTCTACATTAATTTAACCCCAAACATATAAACACATTCCAACCAACCCAAAATACAGTTCAAAGAACATAGTGAACAGTTCTTCGCCTGAAACTGTCAAGGACTATGTTTCTCAACCTGTAGCTGCTCACCCGGCAGTTTTCAACGAGAATTTCAGCCAACAGTACCAGCTGCAATTTTGGATCTAGCTTTAACCATCATCTACTGCACCAGAAAATCTCCAGCTTCTTACTGCAAAGATTTTAGGCATTGTGTCCCCAACAACTTCACTCACTAGTGATTGACACAGCTGTATGACCAATACATTCCCTCTCCCTCACGTCAAAGCTATAACAAGAGTGATCTGCTAGTATTGAATTGCGTCAGAAATTCCCCCTATCTGTGAATGGAACACCATCATTCACCTATGAAGAACGTTCGCCAAAGAACAAACTCCCACTGGACTTAAACACATTTGAACGCCCTGTATAACAACATCCGATATCAGGCAACCAACATTTCAATCATATGGAAAGTAAGTCCTCAATGAAGTTCTCCCCAAAGTGCAAAGTGACAAACAATGTTCATTATGGAAAATTTGTCATCGGACACTCCTATCAGTAAGTTCAAATTGGTTTGGTATCGTAGTTACCTGTTTTTCGTACGGAATGCACGACCGAAAACAAGGAACAATTTGTTATTCCAGTGCACAAGAAATGTATACCAAGAAGGCGAACTTGGGTCGCCTTATAGAAGAACAATGGACACTAAAGTGTATAGTGCCATGACTTTGAAAGCAGTTTAAAGTTACACGACCACAAACATTTGTCTCTACGACAAATATCAACTCAACAGACAATTCATCGTTCTCAGTTAAGTCAAAATACTACGATTTATTTTTTCCAAAGATTGAAATTGTGCTTTCAATATATTTACTATTATCATTTACGATTTTCTTATGTTTTATTAAATACATATGTCAACAATGAACATATATCAATATCTATGTTTATTCAATTTCTCTTATATTCAATGATATGCGGACACGCATTGAAATGAACTTTAAAATACTACAACAAAAAATTAAATAAAAACTATCAATGATTTATTTACCATTATATACTTGTTTAATGTAACAGATATTTCATTTTACGTTTTTTTCTTACAGTAGAGCCCCAGTATAATTAATATGTTTACTTTTATTGCTTGTTTTTTAAGTAGCTCTCACTGCATACTTTAGTATCCAGTTAGAGTTCCTTAATTTTTTAGCTGGTGGCTGTGTTGAATAATCGAACTTTATTGTTTTAATAATTTTTATTCAATTTCAAAGTTTACGTTAAGTTGTATTTAGTTAGTAAGTTTTTTAATAAAACGAGATGGTTGGAGACAAATCTCGCGACGGTAGAAATCAATTGGAGCATTGCTTAAAACAATTTGATAAAATATTACTCTTAAATGTTCTTATTTCCAAAGACCAGACACGAAGAACAAGAGAGCAATTCAAGGAAATGGAATAGAATGTTTATTCCCAAGACTGCTGTTAATTTACGTAAGAGAATCTTCATAAAACCTCAATCTGACCTTGCTTCTCACGGAACTAAAAATTATTACGTCCTCCACAAGTGACACGTGCCGAACTGAAACTATTAGTGATGCGAATATTAATACGCGAAATTATATAACAAGTACTTTAAAATTGTGTAAACAGTTTCACCTTGGAAAACCACCCTTTCTCCCATCAGAAACTTTACAAACAGTCTCTTCGATTAGAAACATGAAGATATAAAAACCCTTCCAAAATTCCTCTCCTCCTCTACTTCTACGAAAAATATGGCCAAGTGATTATTAAGGCTATCTCCGTCAGACAACTATCTTCAAAGCTTTAACAATTGGACTTGGTCTAAAAACTTCGAACTCTGAATATTCGTTCAAACACGTTTGGACAGACTCGTATAAGTGAAAGTTTGGTTAGTGCGAATTAGTGATTAGTAGAAACATTTTAAGTTCTTGAATACGAAGTGCGAATTGACAATCAGAACAACACATTTTGAAGACGGCCTAAATATTAAAGGTGAGCCCCTCTCTAATATTAATAATGTTGGTGCTTGTATTTAATTTGGTATGATCTTGATATTGGAGCTAAATTGTTAATTGTCATTTGCCATTTTTAATTTTATAATTTATGTAAACCAGGGATGTACTGTAATACTCTTTGCGCTTTAGTTGTTAGATTTGACATTATTCTAAGATCTTTTGAGTTAGGTTAGCTTCGAAGTACGTTTGTGTGTACATAATAACTTGTAAATCCTGTACATTGTCTGAGAGTAAGGTGATTGTGGAGATCCTTTTGTGGAGATTGATGCATTTGATTTTCTGATTCAGACAAATATAAAATCGTGTTACTGCATCAGTTCAGCGGATCACCAAACAAATCTGGATATATCATATTATTGCTGCAAGAGTCTAAATTTGATATTAGAAACCTGTATATCATTGAGATATAAATTTAGAAATAATATAAATTTATTAAGTTCACTGTAGGTTCACGAAGTACATCTAATCTGAAAAGGAACTTCTAGATTATGTAATTTAACTATTCAAATTTTAAGCCAATCTGATCCATGAGTGAAACTTCCGTGCCTACACGTGATTCTATGAAATCCTCGATGGTAACTACTTAGACTACGGTGGCTGGTTACGTACTTCTTGAGCTGTGTTTGTACTTTCTGTTTGAAACATTATTTCAAATAAAAGTAAGTCTGAAGATCAACTAGTTAAATTTCAAAAGCTTTAATATCACCGATTTGTTTCGTCAATGGGTTCTTATAATGAAAAACATGTTATAAAGCTTTGCATTTGCCAATCATGAAAAAATGATGTTCTTCTTAACAAAATTTACTTCTTGGCATATGCAATCAAACCAAATATATTTACAGTAGATACTTTTTATCATGATTGATATAAATAAAGTTACATACGATAGCATGTTCTTGATCAATTTCTTTGAAAAATTGTCATAAATATCTTTGTTAATACAAGGATAAAAGGACACATTTAAAAGTTTTAAGGTTCAAAAAAGGAAGAACAAAAATATAACAATTTGCTAATAAAACAATTCTTTTACAACACTTACTGCTTCCTTGTTGTCAATGCTTGTGATTTCTATTTCCCTTAAATTCAGTTCCATTATCCAAGGTTTTTCTGAAACTTATACAAAATTATGAGATTACCACCATATTTTCAACATATTCTACATAATTAGGTACAGCTATAGACAAAAAGATTCTCGCATGTCTTTTGAGAATATTTCCCAAATTCCCAGTTATTTCCATCGCAGAGGGAAATTTCCCGCAGTAGACCTGTTCCCTGACACTAAAAAAATATAGACATAACCCGACATTGAAACCCATTACAGAACAATTGTGATATACATTGTACTTATTCATAAATAAATATGTAATTACAAATCAAAGGTAAGATTTCAAAATAATAATAAATTGAACACTGAATGTGGTATCAATCCTTAGTTTTACATTGAAATCTAGTTAAATAAATATTGTCTAGTACTTAATATCCTGGATGGGTGGTTACCGTGGTGAACTCATAATGAATTTTCATTTCGTCACGGGTTCAAACCCTGGTCGTCGATAATATTTTTTAAAATTGTAGATTAATATGGATAATCTTCACTTTTATATATATTATTTTCGTATGATATCTAATTCAAGTATGATACTTTTATATTTTACTGTTAATTTAAGCTACTTTAAGAAACTTCTACTATTCTTAGTAAGGAAACGTAATATAAAAAGTGACTGATTTCTTTTCAAAAGAACCTAAGAATGTAAAGATAATGTGTGTCCAAAATATTTATGAATAAAACAATTTAGTGGTTACTGATTTAATTTGAACACTAGCCCCTACTCTACCAACAAATCAAAAATTAAAGAGATCTGAAGCTTTAAGTTACTTCTTCAGTTTAGGTCATATTAGGCTGATTTACCTAGCAGTGGTTGTAGGGGGTTCACACTTGGTTTACCATCGCTTGTATTAAATACTGCTGGTAGCGATAAGAGAGTAATCCATATAAACCTTAACATTTCAATTACTCTATTACTTCCTTGTGAAAGTGATAGTGAATTTGAAATTGCATTGTATTATCGAATTGGCTCCAGTAGAATCCGTTAGGGGCCTTGCTGAAATTAAAATACAATTACCATCTATAGTTGACTATTGTTAAAAAGTTGAACAGTAAAGGCCTATATAGACTTTTATTTTGTTACCTAGGCTTCACTATTTCTACTACTACTACGGCTACCGCTACTCTTAGGTCTCTTAATAGCAAAGCTATAGCAAAAGGAACCTTCTATTTCCGCTCACGGTGTCAGTCCGTCCACCCGTGTCTATAAATGAAATCTCAAGAACTACATGGTGTAGAGAGATGCTTGTGATGTCGTTGGAAATGTCTTAGTTAGACTAGCTCAGAGAGCCTGGAACCGTCTTGATTGGTCCAGTAGTTTACTGTTATCAGCCCATTTTCTAAAATTCAGTTGTTCAAATTGCTTCCATTCAGTTAGACTTAGCTGCGCCAAACTTGATGCTATGATGCACTAGAATAAGCAAAAAGCTTTCGATGTTTTAAGCAATGGGGTTTTTGTGGAAGAAAGAAAGGAATTAAACTTTGTCTTAACGTTATTGACATGTCTTCTAAAGAGATATCGAAGCTGACATTGTTACGGGAAGTGCATTATAAGATGTCTGAGGAGTGAAAAAAAGTTGACATTGTTACGGGAAGTGCATTATAAGCTGTCTGAGGAGTGATGAGCTAAATGAGCATTATACGTTTCCAGATTCAACAGCACTTTCCCGGGAACCAGAAAAATAATTTAGAGAACCATTGGAAATCGCTTGCTTAAGGAAGGCACATATCTACATGTTGGTTTCACGGGGAACCGGCGCCTTCGGAGGGATGATAGGAGTAAGAGGTCTATCTGTGTGTGAAATTTACGAAAAATGCATGTAATTGTGCAATATAACTGTTATATATATATATACACTAATTTATGGGGAGTACATAAATACTAACACGCCCTAAATTATCAATGGCTTAAGTAGTCTGAAAATGCCTCTATATGGATACGAGCATTACTCAACATGTCAAACGTTTGGAAACCGTCATCATGATGAGTTCAAAAATTCGGAAGAAAGGAGAGTTTATTAGCCATCCAACAAACATGTCAAGAAATCTTTGATTTTCTATTAATAAAGCAAGGTTTTGAAAAACGTTAGCAAATCTGACAAGAAAAAAAAATATAAATGATTTAAAATTAATAGACTTAATTAATATCTGCCCTTTTGCACTGTATGTATCCTTAAACTTGAAATTAAAATAACTGCATCGATAGTTCATTCAGTTACTAGCAGAGGGCAATGATGGTCATTAGTAAATTAGATGCTTTCTAACTTCTTGAAAAATTGTCTTATTTGACATTCATTTATTAGTTTGAATTTACAGAACCGAAATGGAATCACATTAAAGAAACAAATGGGTCAAAAAAATACAGTTGATCCTCATCTTCATCTTTAATAATTGCTATCTTCATTAAATTATTCAAGTATTTAATTCATTACCAAAACCTAAAATTATGAATTATCGTTAGGTTACAAAAAAAACCCTTTGCGGAGGAAAAATGAGGGAACTTTACAACTTGGTTCGATTTTTTAACTTTTATACTTTTGTATTTCACCTTTGTTTTGTTATATATCAAGACAATATTTTTCACACAAATACGTTACCCAATTTTGCTTATCATTGCAAGTCAGCGAATTAGTACGATGTTTGAGTATATCTATATATATTTCTGAAATAGAAATGTGAGCTATAGACATGCGACAGTCTTTTTGTCCATTGCTGTACAGTTATTTCCAACATGACACAACGTAAGTAAAAGTGATTTCAAAACTGAATATTAGGTTTTAAGATGAAATTAATAAATTACTACCGGTTGCATGTTAACAATAAATCTAATTAGCTACCTTAAATAAGGTATTTTATGCTGAAAATGTGATCAAGTATATGTTATTAATTATTTTAAAGGCAAAGAAAATGTGATTATAGACGCAATTTAAAGTAGACATCCTTTGATTAATGCTCTTAAATAATCCTGCGATGTTACCACGAATATAAAAATCGCGATAATAATAAATAATAATAAATTATAAAATTTACATTTCGTGCATGATTGATAAATCCGTTTATATTGTACAATTTCAGGAGGAAAAATAAAGAAAAGTGAATGCAAAGTGCACCCAGTGTTAATGCTGGAATCGAAGTAACTGGCTAGCACTTAATTTCCTGGAGCACAGATGCATGAGAGGAATGCCGTCATCATTTTTATGGCTGTTTCTTTCTTGGTTAGGAAACAATCCTCAAAGCTTGTATGTTCTGTGTGCTAACATTAAGGGCATTAATTATGGCACTTGACGCGTATATAAAGGGATTGTTACAATCAATTTCACAGTGTTAAGGAAATCCCATATTAAGCAAAAATGCGTTAATAATACATGTTGTTGGAAGGTACATGGCAAATGGGGGAGTGTCAGCGAAGTGCGAATTAATTGTAATAGACATTTTGAAGTTTCGATTTCTCATTTACTCCGGTGTATTTGATAATAGTTGATATTCTCTCGCCCTTTGGTGAGGATTAAATAAACTCTTGGAAAGTTTTGCTGGAGAATAATTCATCTGTGTATTTGTGGATTCATACGGTGATTGTTAGTTATTCCATGAATTACGGCAATTCAGGACATTGAAGGTTCGGCAGATTTTTAAAAAACAGCCCAGGGTATAAATATTTGATATTCAATAGATATTTGTTATTGTGTATGATGGTGGTTCAATAAATAAATATTTTTTGACATTTTTTTGCCTGTGCCGAAAAACAGATTATCATTTATCTACATAGCCTCTTAATACAGATACAACATATTTTCGGAAGTGCTTGCATTCCAGAAGAGAAGAAGTCTTTGGATCTGGTCTACAGCCATTCATACACAGCTTTTTTGGCGTTTTCATTGGAACCATATTTTTGACTATCTAGATCCTCGTTCAAACGGTAAATGTCGTAATCAAATGGTACGATATCAGGCGAATACAGTGGATGTGAAAAACACTAAAATTTAATAACTCGGATGGTTTCATTTGTCCTTCGCGAGATAAGGGGACGGGCGTTGTCATGCTGCTGCATGATGGCATTTGTGAGCAGTCCACGTCATTTTGTTCTAATGATAGGATTCAAACGTTTTACCAAGAGATCAGAAGGCGTTTTAATGTTCACTGTTTTTAGACGGTGATGTAATTATTTTGACGAATAAGCTCATCAGCGGTCTTGAATGACTCGTACGTTACTGCACTGTGCGGGCGACTAGATCGTGGCGAGTTCAAGACGCTTATGTAACCTCCTGCGAACTTATGTTCCTTCAATACACCAGATGCTGTGGTTCTTGGTTGTTTTCACACCTTCACTCGACAGAAAACGTATGATTGACTGCTGCTGTTTTTTGGTGCAAACCTCTAGTGCATTTTTGAATATCTGGCGCAGTTTTTCAAACATCTGCACAGGGGAGGCAAGGTTATTATGCATTCGAGTGGGTTTACAAAAACACATAATTATAAAAAGACCTTATATACCTTCTACGACAGCAATACTTAACGTAATATGTAATAGTAAATTT
>JAGDQP010017048.1:21415-37325 GCA_022664845.1 Lepisma saccharinum
TATATATATATATATATATAAAGCCGTTTATACATCGTTGGTTTCAAACATACATGATGGAGATTCAAAGAGGAGATGAGAGTTTGTAATTTGTTTCAAATTACCTGAATATGAAAACTTTCCAACGAAGATATAGTGACTGGATGAGGTTACGTTCAAATTCAACAGGCACATTAAATTGTGTCTATTGTGTGTATTGAAGCAACGTGAATGAATCCACTTATGCTATTAGAAAATAGCGCTAACTTACTAGAGACATAAGTTAGGTTGTGATGTACACTGTAAAGAGTGGAAACACGAAATGGATGAGAGTTACGCCGCTTTATGGAGAAACAAAAGTCGAAAATTAGCGTTTTGTTGTATTTAATCTTAAATGTGGATATAGTATAAGCCCTTTACTGGAAAGACTGGTAACCTTAACTCCATTTTAAAGTTTAACGTTTTCTTTGTAATGGCTTAACGTTAACTGAAAATTGGCTGAAACCGGCCAAAGCGTTTCGTTGGTGAACGTTCAACTTATTTTACGCTTAAAATTCGGTCATTTTCTGATCGAAGTGTAAGCTAAACTGGCCGTTTTGAGGTTAAGTACTTTTATGGATGAAGTTTAAGCCTTGGTTGGATATTTTATATATTCCAATAACAGGAGTAAAATTACTTGCTTGTCACTGAACGCCCCACCATTTTGAGTGTTTATGTTGCTTTTACAATGTGAACAGTAAACAGTTGACTGGTGGATCGAGAACGACATGATTGCATTGGCGGAAAGAGGAATTAAGTTGGGTATAAACCTTTACACAATACCAAACATATCTCTCTTTTGTTTCTCCAGACATTCCTCGTAGTAAAATCTACATGCTAATTATTAACCTCCTGCGCAGTAAAATCCTAGCTATAAATATCACTCGGAAAGCTATAGATATCAACTGCCTTTGTGGCTAAGTGGCGAGAGCATCTGACCAGTATGCTAGTGGACCCTGGATCGAAACCCGACCACCTGAACTTTCTTTTCTTTTTTTAAATTTTAAAGGAACATTACATTTTCTTCTTTTCTACTTTCAAAATATGTTCTGCTTCAACGAAATACCTTGGAAAAGACATATATGGGTATTTGAATTTTACAGAGAGTAAAACGTTCAACCGAAAACTGGCTGAATGTAGGTTAATCCAAAAAGTGGAGGCAGCTGAGCTGCATCCATTTTTTGGATGAACGTTGTGTCTCCTATTTTTACAGTGTACGTCATGGGCATAATTGAGCCAGTGCTTTTCCCATACTAATTACTTGCAATCCTACAAACTTAATTTTGTTACCAAGTGGAACATGAAATTGGTGTTCCCTTCCAGGATGATGGTTCAGTGTCATATAATGGGTTCTGTTTCAGAAAAGGATTGAAGATTCGTTTGGAAGGAAGATGCAAAGAGCGACGTGAGTCTCTGGAATAACCGCCTCAACCCCAAAATCTCATGCTGCGTTGTTTCTTTTGTGTCAGTCCTAAATATCCTCAGAACGTTCTCTTACAAGAACAAACACATAACCGTTGATGAACTAAAGATACAATTCGGAAAAAATGAGCTGACGCTAACGCAGATTTATCTGGAAATGATTATTTAAGTATGGTTGGTATCTATCTATCTATGTTTTTTATCTATTGTATCTACGAAAACATCGTGCACGAGTTAAAGAGCGATTACGTTACGCCCATCTGTAGTTCCTATGGGAAATCAGGTATATTCCGTAACACAAGATTTAGTAAAGAATAGCTGTAGCCCATGGTCTCCGCACGCGCTACTAAAACTAGGTTGGAAACACTGACAACTGGGACCATTGGAAAGTGAGATCTTAGATAGCATTTGCTCTATGGTGTTTACTAATGCTTATGACAATTTTGAAGCAGATACATTTAACTGTATAAGAGTCATTTGAAAAAAAAAATAATTAGATAGGCAACACTGACAACTCGAATGCATAGGGGCGGAGACACCAACAGTACTTTTTCTATTGTGTCGAATAATATCTATAGCAAGTTTGTGGCGGATACGTAAACCGATATGGATGTAATTTTTAAAATTGTTGGTAACACTGACAACTGCAGCACTTGCGATGCCCGGAGCAACTCTACGACCTATTCAAGTACCTAAATGTGAAGTTTTGTATGGGTAAACCGAACGGTATGAAAGCAACTTAAAGTATTGAACTTCCAAAATTGGTTGATAACAAGTTGTGGCGCTTGCGGAACTCGGAGTACCTTCTGATCTGTACCAGTACCATTTATACCTAAGCGGTACCAACCGGTGTGAGATCAATGTTACGAATCAACATACATTACACGTGGAACACTCCAGTCATTGGTTGTAACGACCCTAAATCAATAGACACCATTTCAGGTGTTGCCATCGCAATCAAATAAAACCTTCCATTTGTAGTAGCTTTTCAGCTGTTTAACGTGCGATGTTTCGGCGACCAGATTGGCAACAATCGTCGACCCCGTCATAAAGTGACAGTTTTAAGTTAGGACCGTCAGAATATGGCATTTTGTGTATATTTTCTTGTCTCAAATCCACATATCTCAATGATAAGCCGTTCAAAAGTTATCAAAAATAGGTTACAAGAACATTAACAAGTATATGGAGACAACAACTCTTTAAATTGCTCTCTTAAAAAGTTGAAAAAAATGAGATAGGACACTTTGTGATGGGGCCGACGCAATAAGGCCCCTTACTTTATAGACCACATAGGAGGAGTGACACTTGGATTAAAGCAAGAGGATAGTTAGGTGCTGATATGGAAGCAATTAGAAATATGAAATGTTTAAATTGGTTGGTACCACTAACAACTGCGGCGTCCGGAGTATTTATATGACCTGTCAAAGTATCTAATGCACATGTGTGCAAATATTGTGTAAATAAATGAGCGCGTGCAGGTTCGTACAAGTAAAGACATTATATACGTTGTATTTTGCAACATTGAGTGCTTGGTAACCGGTACACCCACATTATTGTTGTATTGTGTTGAATAGTGTGCATGCCAAGTTTGGTGCGCATACGTCTAACTTTATGGAACTAATTTGAAATGTTGAATTTTAAATTCGATTCGCAACACTAAGAACCGGGTGACTTGGGATATCTCTACAACCGAAACGCTTGATGACATATCTAAGCATAAATACGAACATGAGAAAATAAGTCATAAAATTATACTAGAATTACAACCTACATAGCGAAGCAAACTAAAAACCTAGGACATTTACAATTGCAAAATTTTAGCGTATGTCGCTCACAATAAGTAAAAATTTCCCTTGTGAAACGTATTTAAGATTTTGTTTTTAAAATTACTACTATAAATTTCCTATTGTTTCAGAAGCTGAGGTTCTACTAACCAATTCTAACTGTAACCATCTGGAGTAACTATCTACAATTAGTAGAAACTTTTTACCAGCAAATTAAAAAAAAATCCATATGAACACGCTGCAAAGGTTGGGTGATCTTATCCCGGCTGAATAATAGATTTGAGCTCGTGATTATTGAAACTCTGCACAGGTTTGACAACTGCGTAAAAATACTTCAGCCCCAGAATTAATATTGAGCCACCAACAGTACGATCTTAAGGTTGCCTTATAAAGACCAATAACTAAGTGTACTTTATGCAATGCCTAGTATTTCCTGTCTGAAAACGGATGGCACTATTAACTTATTCCCGTAAAGTAAACAGTTACTCTGAAATGTTAATTGTGCCATCTGTTTTCAGACAGAAAATACTAGAGGCATTGCATAAAGTACACTTGAGTATTGGTCGTTATAAGGCAACCTTAAGATCGTACTACTGGTGACCCAATATTGATTCTGAGGCTGAAGCATTTTTACGCAGTTGTCAAAAATCTGTGTAGAATTTCAATGATCACGAGCTCAAATTTATTATTCAGCCGGGGTAAGATCACCCAACCTTTGCAGCGTTTTCATATGGATTTTTTGGAATTTGCCGGTAAGAAGTTTCTACCAATTGTAGACAGTTACTCCAGATGGTTAGAATTGGTTTACGGAACATCAGCTTCTGAAACAATAGGAAAGTTACAAAAAATGTAGCAATTTATACTACCTAATATGATAGTTTCAGACAATGGTCCTCCATTTGTATCCGCAGAATTCACACAATGAAATACTAGTAAAGAAGTCCCTACCTTACGATCCGCAGAGCAACGGGCTCGAAAAGAAATGTGAGGGAAGTCAAAACATTGTTGAAGAAAATGGTAAATATTAGAGGAATAACAAACTAGAAATAATTAATAAAATAGGTGGAATTCGATCTGCGTTTTGCAAATTCGCCTTTGTTAAGAGGTAAATCACATGCGAAATTAATTTTATCTTACACTCCAAACACTAGACTTTGTTTGTTACAACAAGGCTCAAGGACATAAAATAAAGATGCGCAATGAGAACATACCGCAAAGTGCAAGTTTATCGGCTGTGAACAGTTTGGTATATGTGAAAAAACGTTCCTAATAGGTTACCAAAATTCATAAAAACTAAAGTGACAATAATTGTGGGATCTAGAATAGTAGAAGTTAATGTAAATAGCTATCGCAGACAGATGCATTTACACCTATAGGGAACTTACATGCCGGATCAACAGAAAGAGCTTAATAAATATTGAGTCTGTTAACTGTTAGAATCAGGTTGACTTAAAAACAACATGAAAAAAAACCGTTAACGAATGTGCGCAGATAATACAGGATTAGACAACCAAAAACATTTTGATTGTGAAGGATATTGAACTTAACCTGATCAACATTTTATGTTTCTTCAGATCAAGGATATGATGTTCATTAATGTTGTACAGTATAGTACAAACTGGTGTGCGCATGATGAAACATATATCTAACAAAGTGGATAGTTTCTATCTGTCATTGTCTGAATAGCAGAAGAGTGAGTAAATATGGAATATAGAGATATATTTGCAGTGACATGTGAATAACTGGAACTAAAATACTTTAAGAGATACAAAGTATCTGCATTAATGTAATTTGTAAGTATGAGTTTTATTTTTTTGATTGTATTAATTACCTCAATTTCCATCGTGCCAGTTGGAATGAAGATCAACAGGTAGAATTCAGATACATAGTAATTGTTCTGACTATATTATGACATGGAAGATTATGTTTACTATGATTTGAAATCCGAACAGAGTTTATGTTTGAAAGAACAATATGTCAATTAATGAATGCTACCATAAATTATTCAGATTCCGGGAGGGGGAGTGAATTGTTATAGGACTGAAATATTGATGTATTTAACAAACACATTGAGGTAAATGAATTGCAACTATTTTGGACAAAGTAGTTAAGTTAGGATGTGAGGTCCAACATTGACACTACTTTTGTTTTAGAATGTGTGATTCTTGTTACGTTGATTAATGGAAACACATATTGGTGGTTCGACATATATAGTATATTGCAATACAAAACATGCAGATGGTAATAATATCTACAAGGATTTGAGAACAGGTTCAAGGAAAGATTTCAACTTAGAAAATAGTATATCAAAATACTTTAGTTTTAGTAACGTAATCGGAAGTATGGGTAATAATGTCAACAAACCTCTGCACATATTGTTGTCCATTATAGTACATGAATATACCTACCAATATTTAAGTAATTGAATGTATCAAAGCTAGTAACATTTGAGTAATTCCAGTTCATGAATGCCTTACTGAAAATAGAATTAAAGGATGAATTTTAGATACTACCCAGAACGTTATATTAATTAATAAATTGATTTCGGTTACCTAATTCAATTGAATGCAATCATTCATTACATCTATGAATATTAATAGTTTAATACTTGGCATAAGCAAGTTAGTATTTGAAATTACTAATAATTATAGAATCATCATCACCATCATCATCATCATCATATGCAGCCGTTTTCTATCTGCTGCTGGATGAAGGTCTCCCCCTTTTCTTTCTACGTATCTCGGTCTGCTGCTATCCTCATCCAGGTAACTCCTGAGAAACGCTTGATTTCATCTACCTATCGTGCATTTGGACGTCGTCTCGGTCGTTTCTTTTCTCTAGGAATCCAATGTAGTACATTTGTCGTCCTTTTCCATCTTTTTGTGTAACTATATGACCGGGTCATCTCCATTTCATCTTCTTCGCAGTCTGAATTATATGTTCTGCTTTTGTTTGTGCGCGAATCCATTTATTTGTCTTCCTGTACCTCCGAGATATTCCTAGCATGCATCTCTCCATTGCTCTTAATCTTTGAGTTGTTTGCGCATTCAATGTCCAAGTTTCACAACCGTACAGCATTACAGGTAAGACACATTGATGATAAACTTTACACTTCAGACACATTGGAAGTTTGCTTTTGGAAATAAAGTGTATTCTTCCAAACGAACTCCACGTCATTTTACATCTTCTATTCATTTCATCCGTCAACTTGGCGTTCGATGTTTTGAGCAGTCTTAGGTAAACATACTCATCAACTATGCCTATTGTCTCTCCGTTAATCTTTATTTCCCTCTTTGCAGCATGTTGATTGCACATTACTTTGGTTTTACTTAAATTCATTTTAAGGCCTATTTTCGAACTCTCATTGCGCAGTTGTTCCATTCTGGTTTGTAGTTCTTGTGCACTTGAAGCAAACAGGACTATATCGTTAGCGAATGGTAGGTGATGGAGATATTCGCCATTAATTTTTATTCAAACTTCATCCCAGTTTAAATTTTGGAACACTCTCTCTAGGACCGCACAAAACAGTTTTGAAGAAATTGAATTTTCTTGCCTTACCGCTTTTCCAACTTTAGAATTTTCATTTTCTTGATGTAGTCTAATGACAGATCTAGCAGTCGAATAGATGTTTCGCACTAACGTTATATATGCACTTTCAATGCCTTGATATTCAAATGATTTAAGTACTGCTGCCAAGGAGACCGAATCAAAAGCCATTTCAAAATCTATGAATCCCAAACATAGTGGAAGTTCATATTCATTAGTCCTATACATAACTTCATTGAATGCTTGTATGTGATCCATTGTGCTGAATCCACGACGAAATCCGGCTAACGATTTATAACAGCAACATTATGCAGAGATAACTACTAATTGTACGGAAAGGAAGAACCTCACTTTACGTGATAATAAGTCGAAGTAATGAATTTTCAATGTAACAAATATGCGCTATATGTTTGTTGTGTGAGATAGAGTGAATATTAATTCACTAAAACCAGTGTTGCAAATTTAGCGACTTTGTCGCTAAAACTAGTGATCTTGAATACTCATTTAGCTACTAAAGATTCTCACTTTTCTATAGTGTGCATAGGGATTTATCTACTTTTCTGCAAACTCTACCGTCAAACAGGCCTAATTTTAACATTGGTAAAATAGGGTTTTAGCTACATTTAGAATACTGTTTAGCTATTTTCAAGTAATTATATTTGGCACCACTCACTAAAACCTCGCTTAACCGAAATAATTTTTGAAGGAAACTAAAGATACTTTCCGTTTCAAAATACCTGTTCATCGTTTACAAGTGAGTGGACCGAATTAATCCTCCGCAGTGCAAATGTGTAGTTCTGAACTGTATTTTCTTTCAATTTGTTAAAATTAATGTTGGCTTTTGTATTATAAATCATTTTGTTACTGTATTTTTATATTTGTAGGAGCTAATCCTATAGTACGAAAAATTCGGAAATTTGGTTTATCCGGAATATCTCCAGCAAACCAAATTCCGAACCCGACTGCAGCCCGACCAAGTAACAGTCGGGCAATAGTTTTGGGAAGGTCGGCGTGAACCATAAGTATCGTTGGGTCGTCGAGCCATTTTCCGACCCACCATCGGGTCGGCATAGTGGCGTAGCCCCGCCCACTACCCGCTCGAAGACCCGCTCTTGTCGGGATTTTTTCAAACCCCGACGTCGGCCTCGCCTTCGCCTTCGCCTTCCAAATGCCGACGTCGCCTGGCTTGCTGGGTTGTTTATGCGGAACGAGTTCGGTTACATCAAGTTCGGATAAACAATGTTTTAGATTATATGAAATAAAATAAGTTATATGGTAGTTGCATGAATGTGAGGCGTAATGCATGATTTTGCATGTGTTGTAATACATAATCGTTTCGCTAATATAATGTCAAAACAATTTCTTTCTATGTCCTTCCACCCATTTATTTTTGCTATGGAGACTATAAGGTGTCTTGTTGTTGCCCAGCTTGGGGTGGAGCTCCCAGTAGAGGATTATATCCTCTCTCATTTTTCACCCCAAAATATTTGAAATGGTCCCAAGATGTTTTTTTTCTGAAAGAAACACTTACCACAATTGCCGTAGTGGAATACAAGTGAAGTATGAACACAATGATATTTAAGCTAACTCACTCTGGGTCTGGAACACTCAAATACAATGTTACAGTAAACTATAAGTAACAGATTTGAGACACAAATGAAACTAAGATATTTTAGAAGTAATGGTATAGAAAGGAGAACACTTACCATGAAATTTGTTTGGCATTGCATATTTGTCGTAATCATTCGGAAGGGTGAAATGTTTTCCTGATCTCACTAGAAGGGTCATAAAGCACAGTTGTACCCAAAGATATTCAATTGGCAATGTTGAATACTTAATTAAAAGTGACGTAAACTTAAGAAACCACATCCTGAAATACGAACATTGAACTTTAGTAAAAATAATAATAAATTTTGTCTAAATATTAAAGGTAAAGAAACTAAAAGTATGGGTATTAGAAGGTACGAAAATACTGAAAACATTTACATTGGAAGAAAAAGTAGACTCAGAATTTGTAAAGGACTATGACGAAGGAATTTCAGGAAATGAAATTTCGGTGCAAGGAAATTTCGAGGACAGAAATTGTAAATTAGTTTAGTTATAGAAAAGGTCGTTAAGAATTGTAGTGATAACCTTACCAATAAGAATTAATACCTCCATTTTAAATTTATGGTAGTATAAAGAACTTGTCCGTTACTTTTATCTCTCAATGTTTCCTTACAGAAAGGTGAAATGCAAGCCGTTACACGTCTGCCGAGGGTTAGATGAAAATAAATTTGCAAACTAATTGACTAACTGCCGGCCGGATAGCCGTGCGGTCTAAGGCGGTATCCCAACGACTCGAAGGTCCCGAGCTCGAGTTCCTCAAGAAACATAGGTGTGGATTTTAATGGCTAAAGGGCGAATCGTGACGGGCCGATGTCCACAGTTACTAGACTGACCTATATAAAAGTAAAGTTTTTTAAATTAACTGTCTTACTGAACCCGCAAATTCATCACCACAGTAACAAATCTTCGCCATTGGATTCTATCATGGGCAAGATCAAGCCATTTTTCATCTTGAACATCTCCCTCACGAAGAACTTTCCTCATATTGTCATCCCAAAGACCTCTAGGTCTTCTCATCTTCTCAATGTCCTCTTTCCTTCCTGCTTACCAACCATGATGAAATATGATATATGTAAACATTGTATTAAAATACAGATTGTAGTTTTGGTAACTTGAAACAATTTGAAACAATCGATTAACCCCTAAAAATTAATTACTGCGAGCAGAACACATTTTTCCGAGTTTAAAAATTACAGTTTGAAGCTGTGACGGTATGTTAAGAGCACCAAAATCTGAATACATTTCTATATATTGGGTTAAAAAACAGATTATACTATTGTAATGATCATATTGTATGCTTATGGTACTTCATAAAATGGGTATCCATGGGAGTGTTGCTAATCCCAAACCCCTAATAACAGACAAGACTGCTGAAAGCAGACGTGTATGGTACAATATTCACACAAACGGACTTTGGAGGACTAGTAATGTGTCGTGTGGTCGGACGACTTTACCCTGTCCCCACCACTGCACGCGTGTTAGTCTGGCGAACACCTTCTGAAACATACAATGTAGATTGTCTCCGATCGACTGTCAAACATGGTGACGACTCTGTTATGATATGGGGTACTATATCTTGGTATTCGGCAGCTCCCCTTGTCACACTACACGAGTCGGTCACAGCAGCAGTGTATAGAGAATTTTTGGTTAACCAGCTCCTCCCATTTGCGTAAACTTTATTTCCAGACAGAGTTCCATATTCCAGAATGATAATGCCAATATTCACACCGCTGGCCCTGTTTAAGAGTGGTTTAACGAGCATGCATCTTCCCTGGCCCGCCCTGTCCCCAGACATTAATATCATCGAGCCTCTGTGGGCTGTTTTGGAAACCAGGGTACGACGACAATTTTCACCTCCTTCTTCTCTATTTGAGCTGGAGGCTGGGCTACATGAAGAATGACTTCAATTAGCACTCACTACAATTCAAGATTTGTATCGGCCTATTCCGTCCAGATTTTTATCGATTGACCCTTGCTATATTTAAACTACGTATGTATTAAAGCAAACACAAACAATACAAAAAGATATCGCATATACATAAATATCAGAAAAGGAAGTAAACTACACAAAACTGTTTACTTGCTGTCCATGAAACAGGGAAGGGTAGAAAGATAAAAATAATTAAGTACACAATAATAAGGTGTGCAAACATATGCACATAGCTATACAGTATTAGGTGGAATCAATAACATGGACACGGAGGTGGGGGAAGTTAGGGTGACCAGAAAATTAATTTATTGACAGAAAAGTGTATGTAATATACCTTATATATGCTGTACAAGCGCGCATGCAAACAATAAATATATAAAAGGAAGGTTAAAGTCTGGTAATTGCTACCATTATAGCCTATAAAACAGGCAAGTTGTAATAGTTGTAATAGAATTTAAAGTTGTAATATTCTGTTGCTATGCCTCCTTACAAGTTGAACACGTAGAACAGAAACTTCAAGTGTTGTTATATCCTCCGTTTCAATTTTTCATAAAGATTCCAATCCGAAATTGCTTCGGTTTGACTTACTGAATCGATTTCAAGTAACTCTTTTATATTCTTCTAGCCTGCGTTATAATCTAGACATCCCCCGTCATAGGCAAAGTTTACCTAATTTTGTCGACATGATACTACAAAAATCATTACAAGAAATGGATAAATCGCCACAGTATTGCACCAGCTCAAGCTATCTAGCGATATTGACATACTAGCTTTACAGTCAAAAATGCCTACGTTATTTCTCTTTTTTTCTCTCTCTCGTATTAGATTAAATGATATTTAACTTTTAACTACATATCTTGCATACTGCATTTAGAAATTTCCAGGACATTCAATTACAAAATACGTTAAAATTTATAAAAAATAGGGAAAGAGATTATTTCCCAATATATATATATATATATATATATATATATATATATTGTGGGAGGAAAAAGAAGAGTTTCCACAGCCTATTCCAACGCATTCGAAATACGTTCTGTAGCGAATTCAAATCCGGTGTGTCCAGTAGACAAGACATGGTGATGTCTCCAGTTTCTTCAATCAGACAGTAGTGATAACAAAGTTCACCTTCAACAAAGGATATTCAATATATTGTTTACATCTACATTTGTTAGTATGACAACATCATTGTTAACAAAATATATTTAACCTATCTTTTAGACTACATGTACTGTTATTTCTACTTTACCGTCAAACAAAATTCATTATTCCGGTACTTCACAAATTTGACTCTGAATATGTTGTACTACACAACAAACGTATTTTGTTCAGCTATGTCAGATCGCAGAGAAATGTTGGAAACGCGTTAGAGAATGTCCTTGACATTTTCCTCACCTTAATGAGATATCAAGATGTGACATCATCATGAGATCTTTTTACATTTCTTGAGTGAGAATTCCTTCAACTTATATTGCTTTATGTAAAAGAAACCTTTTGATTCTTTACCAAATAAAAACATATTAGAAAAGTTCTGAAATACTAAAGTATTACAGCATACCATCTTAGGAAAACTAAATGATCGACAATATTCTTTAAAAAGAAGAACGAAGCTAAGGACTATAAGTGTTCAATAAATTAGATGCATAAATTTTAGCTTACGTGTAAGTTGTACGTGCAAGAATGATGGGAAGCAGTGGAAACTCAAAGTCGTTTAACGTCCACCACCTGCTTACTGTCTTGGCATGTAAACACTCATGGCTAATCCTCTCGTATATCTATCTTTTGTTTTCCAAGTGTCACAATTTTCTATGCAGTATTTACTGTCCACTAGAACTACTGGTAATATTTGATTTGCGTCATGACATGTACAGCTTAAGAGATATCTTAAGACGTATATTAATTGCTAGGGTAATCAATCTACCACATACATTTATATTACATAGCAACTCCTCATATTGGAATATAATATGAGACACAAGAAAGTTACTGAACTAATTGATCAAACAATATACAATGTTTTCCTGAAGCAATGTGACAAGCTTTGGAAGGTATAAGGTGATTGTTCACAGCAAAATAATAACAGTCATGAAATTTCTTTCAGAGCTAGAGGCGTTCAAAATTACGCCTTGTAACAAATGAGGTAGTACTGTAAAAAAATAAGGACGTAGTCCGCGTTAGGTTATAAAACCACAATGTATTTCAGCAATGTTTATGACTAGTCTGGGTTTTTAGGCTCTTATAAACATCGTTTTAGCCTTTATTAAGAGTTGGTTTAGCCCAGGATATTTCAACCTGGGGTTCACAAGGATTCCTCTCTGTATAACACGTTAATCAATGAAATAGAGTTGGACGCATATGTTTCTAGATCCTTGCGTTGTCATGGTGAGATAGGTAGAGAGGCAGTTTAACAAGTTTAAGCCAGTAATTATATCTCGTGCATTAATATTTTTTGAGCTACAGTTGTAGTTTGCGAACTAGAGATACGCACAGATCCTTAAGGTTGTCTAGGAAGATTAATATGCTCATATCATACGTTCTCAAGCGACGTGTGACAACTCAAAAAAGTATTACTTTACAGGATGATCAAAATAAGCGATGTTTCACTTAAAAAAATATATACAAAATTCGTCCAACGCTACTGTACTAAACACCGAAGTAGATAGACTTGTGGTTTCTCTAAGAAGTAAGATGTTTCTCTAATGCTTTCCGGAAAAAATAAAACAAATGAACTGTAACACTTTCCTTCCGAACGTACGCTATAGTGGATTATTATCGTTTCCAAACTAAATGAGCTGAACGTGTTCCCGGTAGACCGTTTGAACTGTCTTGTTAATGAACTAGTTCCTGACGACCTTATCTTTCAAGCGACATTAATTTCATATCTCTAGCTGAATCTAGCTCAAACTAGTTTTGACACATGAACCTTTACTTGACAGTCAATTTCCAAGTTGCCCACTGTCACCACTATCAATCATCATGCAGAGAAAGACGCAGTTCCTCGTCAAAAGTAAGCCAACCATTCCTGGTTATTTGGTGCGTGTGTGTGTGTGTGTGTTGAGGCCTTCAGGAGACGTTTTAATACAAAGTGAAACGAAGCCGCTTAATATTAACAAGAAAACCACTTTTGTGGGCTAGGAGACACATTAAAAGGAGTCGCAGGATGAAAAAGTTGCGATACCTTGGTTTAGCCAATTTTAGGATTTTAGTTTTCCTATCACGTATGCACTAAAGTGATAATGTTTTCATTAAAATAGAATCCGTAGCAAATGAATTTCACTGCAAACACATTTACCTTAACACGTCAATGATTTATTGAATCTAGAGCAAAGAGTAAATGTTTAAAATTAATGAATATTAAAAGTTTCTATTTTCTCAATAATCAGTTAAAGATAACCATACCAAACAAATTTTACGGTTTTCAGGATAAACTGTTACAATGAACAGTCATTTACATTTGCAAATTATTTATTTCTGCTATGAAACATTTTCTATTGTCCTCCAACACATTTTCACAGTGTGAAGTTCTCAAGCAATGGAAGTATTTAAAATTGCCAAAATTAATAAAATTAGCCAAAATAGTTAAAGCATTCAAAATTTTGTAATTGAAAATTATTAATGTAATTTGTGTTAGATAAATAGAAATAAATCCAGTCGCTATTCTTTGCTAAGGATAAGCAGAAGTGTATGTTAGCTATACTTATGCAATGCACTGAAATTCATGATGTCAAACGTAATGCTATTCACCTCAAAGCAAATATCATACTATTATGTTGGGAAAGTGAACTTTTGTCCTCGATTAGGAAAAGAAATTCTCTAAAAAGTCTATTCAGAGAGCACCTTGCGTATACATTCACAGCCTTGTGGCCAAGGCACAAATTAGTATACACGAGGGACCAGCCCTCACTCCTCCTCCCATTTTGGTTCCAAGATTTTGAGTGTCAACTACAATCCAGACTGCTCTCGACGGAAGTATTCTACCAAGATCGAGCTGTGCGAATCTATCGGTAAAAATTCGGTAACGAAACGCAAAAAAAATCTACAATTTTGTAATTTCATAAAATGTCTCTTTCTCGGCAGTGAGGGAAAGTTGTAACTATCTATCTGAATCGCCAGATTGATACGTATCAACTTAATGTTGTTTGCAAGTGTTGTTTTCTAGCATTTTATTCTTTAGAAAGTACAGAGGGATGCTCGGGATATATGTAAATTTATTATTTGCTGAAAAGCTTATGCGTGAGCTGCAGTAAAAAACCGCGCGTGAGAAGTTAGTCTGTGTCTTGCTGTAGCAGGTTCCGGGGTGAAGATCATGTATTAGTTAAGTGGCCAGAAACTCAATGTTACTGAAAAAAATATATAGCTTTCCCATGCTTTGCGGTGTCCCGGACCTCAAACACGCCAGTCGTCAGTGTTGCCAATCTATTTTAAAATTAAATTTATAGAAATGCCATTATTAATATAAGCCTACACGTGTGCATTGATTTACACTTAATTTGACATACATGTTCATTATGGGGATGTCAATCGGCTCGGCTCAATATGAGTGAGCCAGGGCTCGGCTCGGTTCGGCTCGGCTCGCTGTGAGCCCCGGCTCGGATCGGTTCGACTCACTGTGAGCCTCGGCTCGGTTCGGCTCGGTTCGCTGCGAGGCGCGCTGGGTTCGGCTCGGCTCACGATGAGCCGACGCTCGGTTCGGCTCGGCTCGCTGTGAGTCGCGGCTCGGTTCGGCTCAGCTCGCTGTGAGCCTCGGTTCGGCTCGGCTCGCTGTGACCCGCGGCTCGGTTCGACTCAGCTCAGTGCGAGCCGCGGCTCAGGACGGCTCGAGCCGATCGAGCCATGAGTCGAGCTGAGACGAACCGAGCGTCGGCTCACCGTGAGCCGAGCTGAACCTAGCGCGGCTCGCAGCGAGCCGCGCCGAACTGAGCCGGGGCTCACAGCGAACTGAACCGAACCGAGCCGCGGCGTTGACATCCCTAGACTACCTATACAATGCAAAAACTATGTGAACAGCTAATCTCCACTTCATCTTCTTCGCAGTCTTGATTATATCTAATATATTTGTTTGTGCGCGAATCCATTCATTTGTCTTCCTATCCCTTCTAGTTATTCCTAGCATGCATCTCTCCATTGCTCTTTGTGTGACTCTTAATCTTTAAGTAATTTCTGAATTTAATATCCAAGTTTCACAGCCATACATCATTACTGGTAAGACAACTTTACGCTTGACACATTGGTAGTTTGCTTTTGAAAATAAAGTGTAATTTTTCAAACGAACTCCACACCATTTTACAACTTCTGTTTATTTCTTCCATCAACTTGGCATCCGAAGTTTTGAACTGGCCTAGGTAAACATACTCATCAACTATGCCTATTGTCTCTCCGTTAGTCTTCACTTCCTTCTTTGCAGCATGTTGGTTGTACATTACTTTTGTTTTATTTAAGTTCATTTTAAGCCTATTTTCGAACTCTCGTAACTCAGTTCTTCCATTCTCGCTTGTAGTTCTTCTGCATTTGAAGCAAACAGGACTATATCATCAGCAAACCGTAGGTGATGAAGATATTCGCCATTAATTTTAATTCCAACTTCATCCCAGTTTAAATTATA
>JAGDQP010017049.1:0-39363 GCA_022664845.1 Lepisma saccharinum
TTATTTTTTAAATAAACCTTTGAAAACCGGGCCGAAACGATGATTGTACCCTCACCAATTTTGTTCAAAATTACATATAGTATAGGGTGGGGTGTCTAGTAGGAGATTCCAATATTTTTGTTTTGCGCTGTTTTATTTTGGGTCCCGCAGACACATGAAACTTCATTTAAATTTTTATTTTTTAAATAAACCTTTGGAAACCGGATCGAAACGATGATTGTACCCTCACCAATTTTGTTAAAAATTACTTTTATTATAGGGTGGGGTGTCTAGTAGGAGATTCCAATATTTTTGTTTTGCGCTGTTTTATTTTGGGTCCCGCAGACACATGAAACTTCATTTAAATTTTTATTTTTTAAATAAACCTTTGGAAACCGGGTATGATTGTACCCTCACCAATTTTGTTAAAAATTACTTTTATTATAGGGTGGGGTGTCTAGTAGGAGATTCCAATATTTTTGTTTTGCGCTGTTTTATATTGTGTTCCGCAGACACATGAAACTTAGTTCAAACTGTTATTTTTTAAATAAACCTTTGAAAACCTGGCCGAAACGATGATTGTACCCTCACCAATTTTGTTCAAAATTACTTATATTATAGGGTGGGGTGTCTAGTAGGAGATTCCAATATTTTTCTTTTGCCATGTTTTATTTTGGGTCCCGCAGACACATGAAACTTCATTTAAATTTTTATTTTTTAAATAAACCTTTGGAAACCGGGCCGAAACGATGATTGTACCCTCACCAATTTTGTTCAAAATTACTTATAGTATAGGGTGGGGTGTCTAGTAGGAGATTCCAATACTTTTGTTTTGCGCTGTTTTATTTTGGGTCCCGCAGACACATGAAACTTCGTTTAAACTGTTACTTTTTAAACAAACATTTGACAAACCGGGCCGAAACAATGATTGTACCCTCACCAATTTTGTTCACAATTACATATAGTATAGGGTGGTGTGTCTAGTAGGAGATTCCAATATTTTTGTTTTGCGCTGTTTTATTTTGGGTCCCGCAGGCACATGAAACTTCATTTAAATTTTTATTTTTGAATACACCTTTGAAACCGGGCCGAAACGATGATTGTACCCTCACCAATTTCGTTCAAAATTACTTATAGTATAGGGTGGGGTGTCTAGTAGGAGATTCCAATATTTTTGTTTTGCGCTGTTTTAATTTGGGTCCCGCAGACACATGAAACTTCGTTTAAACTGTTATTTTTTATATAAAACTTTGAAAACCGGGCCGAAACGATGATTGTACCTTCACCAATTTCGTTCAAAATAACTATAGTATAGGGTGGGGTGTCTAGTAGGAGATTCCAATATTTTTGTTTTGCGCTGTTTGATTTTGGGTCCCGCAGACACATGAAACTTCATTTAAATTTTTAATTTTTTTAATAAACCTTTGAAAACCGGGCCGAAACGATGATTGTACCCTCACCGATTTTGTTCGTTATGACATATAATATGCGGGAGGGTGTCTAGTATGAGATTGGTCTATTTTTATTTTGCGTTGTTTTATATTGTTTTCCGCAAAGACATAACATTTCAGTTTATTCTGTTATATTTTGCGGGGATAACTTGGCAGACATTTTAATGGTTTTTTAAGTGGTTATCTTGGCAGACAATTGCCCTAAATCGTTACTTGAAATTCAGTTTTTTTTTTTTTTTTTACTTTGAATCTGGTAGCATATTTGTTTGCCTTTTTGTTGTTGTCCTTGACTATGATCTTGCTTACCTGATGTTCTTTTATTAAATATATTTTTTTTACAAGATTGATTTTATTTTATTTTTACTTATTTTTTTAAATTATGTCTGATAATATAAATATAATGTCCAGGCAACCCTGGGCTTTTTTTAAAAAAAATGTTAGCAGATGTCTGCCAAGATCACTCTCGTCATTTGATTGGAGATTTCATTCAATGTTCTTACTCCCCATGGATCAAAGGAAAGCCAAGGCCGTCCAAGGTTGTAGAAGGTGATAAAAGAAGCAGTAGACAACAGTTCATTACACTTCCGCGAAAATATTATGTCGTTCTATAAATATAAGAAGAGTGTTATTGTTTACAATCAAAACAAACCAAGAATTGTCTCACAACAATGTTACTAAACGATAATGAAGTGAAGTAATGTAAGCAAAGAACTATTTAAAAACACACACAAAAAAAACGAAGAGATGTGTTGTTTAAAAAGTTATGATAGTATCAACGTTTGAATTGTTCATAAATTATTCTTTGCTTATTGTTGTAACTTTATTTAAAATTGTGTTAATGTAACTTTATTTCTTTATTTAGAATCATCATAACTTAGGAAAAGATGTAGTTAATTTCAAACTGTCATGAAGACAGTAGGGATTTCCCTATTTTTTTCAACTAGCCTTCTTCTTCAATTACAAAAATCTTTTCCTTGATTGAAGACTAATTGCGTACAGTAGAGTTAATTTTTAATTCTTGATTGTTGTAGGCTAATAGTAAAAGTACTTACTATTCAAATTTAAACTATTACATTATAAATTATAACGTTACATCTTGACAACAATATTAATTTATTGTCACAATTGGTAAAGTGCCGCTAAGAAGCATTAGCCACAGCAATAACATTTGACTCAAGTTGACCAGAGTAATTTTAATCTAGACCTTATGACTGTGATCATAAAACCCTTTCCCCCTTATTTATATAAACTTAAATAAATGAGCAAACATCGCAGTCTCGGGAGCAACTGTGAACACAATACAGCAAAATCTCCTTTCATTGTTCTCAAGCCATAAGCCTAAAGACAATGAAGGTGGAGAGGATTTGTGGCGAAATTGGATTAAACTCACCACCAGATTTTGCTGCACCTTAGGTTTTTACCCCCTTGTGGAGGAAGACTCCCACGTTGAGTTACAAAAAAATAATTTCGTAAATATTGAAATTCTTGCCCAGTAACAGAAATTTTCGAAAATTCTTGTAAATTTTCTTTATGTCAATAGTTAAGAATAAATGAGAACCTGATGGGATCAGGATGTCTGTCATTTACTAGGATTAGTTAGTCAACAACTTTAATTAGATTCTTCAATTTTTAATTATCATGTTGTTACCTGATTATTATAAAACTTACTTATTTGCTTGTAAACTATTTTAACCCAATAAACTTTGCAAAATTTATTTCGATTTGTGTCTCTCAACAGCTGTTGGTAATGAGGCCCTTAGGCCACACCTAACCACGCATTTATAAGTCTACATATCCGTGAGCTCTCTACAGTACCTCTGAGAAATCTAGAGACCCTAATGGTCGCTTTTCACGCCCGCGAAACTAGTTGACCTCCTAAACTGGGGTTTACGCAACAGTATTACTTAAAGTGTTATTGCCATTTGTCATTTTCGTAAATAATCTCGCCAACAGATGGAAGATATCAAGTAAATTACGTTCTTAATGAACTAACTAACTAACTCTATGACTTATTGACCTCACAAGTTCATCGCCGCAGGAACAAACGTTCGCCATTAGACTTTATCCTGGGCAACATGAAGCCAGTTTTTATCACGAACACCCACTTCTCGAATATCTCTTCTAATATTGTCCTCCCAGCGAGGGCTCTGTCTTCCCAATGGTCTCCTCCTATCCGGCTTCCAACCATAATAGAATATTATCTTCGTTTTTCCCCCATCCGAGCTACATGGCCTGCTCACTTTAGTCGTCGCGATTTCATTATTTTTACATATGATGAATCGTGCAGTCCGTGGAGTGCTTCATTATGCTGTCTCCTCCATTCTCCAGTTGTCTCAGTCATCTCGTCCCGTATATCTTTCTCAAAACCTTATTTTCAAACGCAAGTAATTTATATTCATCTGCTAGGGTCGTACTCTAACTTAGCAATGGTCAAGTATTACCGACAGAATAACCGTTTTGTATATTTTCAATTTCAATTTCCTTGATATTAATCACGATGTTAGAAGTTTTTGGACTGAATAGAAACATGCATTGCCCGATACTAAGCGGATTTTTATTTCTTCCGTGACCTCATTTTTGCTTGTTACGTATGCTCCCAAATATTTAAATTTGTTTACTTTCCCTATGACCTCATCTCTAATTCTTATGTTTTTATTTCCTTCATTCCCTGTGTTTCGGCTTATCATGTATTTTGTTTTATCTATATTTACCGGTAGACCTATACCATCGCACGCTTCTACAAAGACATCGGTGTTGCTTTGTAGTTCATCTATATTGTCTCCTAATAAATCTACATCATCCGCGTATACGTACCATAGGTATACATTTGGACCCGACCTCGCTCAAGCTCGACCTCGCGACGGGACTTCGACCTCGCTCAACCTCGAACTCGCGATCTCACTTCGACCTCGACCTCGTGATGGGACTTCGACCTCGAACTCGTGATGGGACTTCGACCTCGCTGAAGCTCGAACTCGCGATCTCATTTCGACCTCACTCAACCTCAACCTCGCGATCGAATTTCAACATCGAACTCACTCAACCTCGACCTCACGGTTTGAGGTCGAGGTCAAATGAGATCGAGGTTGGACCTTGCGAGGTCCGACCTCGGTAAATTGAACAATGAAATGAACACCTACTATGTAAGACATGTCCATGGAACATTTCGGATAGGTGAATAACGAACAAATGAGTTCCGAGCGTGGTGGCTAAACGGCATAGCGCTCACCTCTGGTGCTGGAGGTCGTCGGTTCGATCCCGGCTCGTGCCATGTCTGCTTTGTGGATGACAAATCCCGTCTGGGTGGATTTTCTAGCGTTGCTCCCGTTTCTTCCCACTTTCTTCATTATTCCAATTCTTCCCATCATGATCTATTCGTCCTGAGCCAAAGTTGCCTAAAAGCCTTACAAATTAAATTCTAATTCAATTCAACAAATAAATAAATATTCGGTCTATTTCAAAATAAATAAATTCTTAACTAAAATTATTACTTTTGTCAGACAAGGGCTATCTGGGATAGTGAATTATCTCGGAATACGTAGTTGTTCATTTTAAAGTGAAGTTACGTATCTTGAAAAATGATTTTTATATTATGTATGCTGCTGTGCGTATTTAGTTGTGTGAGTGGGATTTCCCTTTAACCATTAAGCATTCCCGCTGGTCAATGTTTTACATCCCTGCTGCGGATAACATTCTTCCTTTGAATCTTATAGTCGAAATGAAGTTTGAAAATTGGAACAGACCTTCTTTGTTTGTCCAAACTTTAAGCTACAGCTGTTTATGAAACCCAAGGCAAGTTTCACTTCAAAGCGGGCCTTCTTTTTTAAGAATGCAAAACAAAGCACTTCCTTTTAATTTAAAAAGATGAAGCACACAGCACTTTAGTGATAGTATACATGAAAATACATATGCAGAATTTTTTTTATATTCTTGATATAAGATTTACAGCGTTGCTACGATTTCAGAGCACCATAAGTTCTGCAGCTGATAGCATTAGCATTCTCTCCACGTTCGGTAGCATTAAAATTCTTGCATTCTTGTGTTTTGAAATAATTATCTATTCACCTGAAAAAAGCATCCTTTTTGCCTTAGGCCCTATACTGGGGGACTCGGAGAGAAGTATCGCCAATTCTTTGCGTTTGTTGGGTAAAAAGAAAAGAATATGTGTGCACCACGATAGCGTGCATCCAAATGAGTAATATGATCTAGTTTTACCTAGAAGTAAATAAATGTTTAAACTCAGGACCATCTGAAGAGGAATCACGAATCAATGTCTTCAATTGAACATTACGAGTCACGACACGAGAGTCATCAACTATCATATTTTAAAGATAAATTTAACTTTTAAGGTAAAATTTCATGTGGAAAATACTAGTTTTGAATTTGATTTGACTTGAGTAGCTAAACTTCTGGTTTATAGTTAGATTTTCTAATGAACTGTAGCTCATTGATTCACTGTAGCCAGAGTTGTATACATTAGTCAGGCGATTTAAGCTGGAATACTATGAAGTATGAACTATAGAACACACGAGAAAAAATGTATTGCATAGAAATATAATTCGTATCGTGATGGGTGTAAGCCGTAGTGCTGTTACTGCCCATAAACTCATTTTATCTATTGAAATATAAGTAAAAGAAAATGTAAAATTTCCATAATAAATAAGGTTAGTTTACAGTGTTGATCAAATTACTGTCTGGATCAATGAAATAATCCGACAATCTTTGAAGTGACGGGTTGTATGAATTTACTTATTTCATTATTCAACTTAGATAAGGGCTTGAACAGGCGTATATGGTTAACCCCATTACAAGTCGGCTGAAAGATGTAACTTCGCAAGCACTCTTCTGAGAAAAGAATCTACAACTACAAATTAGGTACCATCCCAGCATTTGCCTGTGTGACTAAAGGAAGAACCCTGGAGAAACCACACTCAAGATGGGCTTTCTTGCCTTTTCAAACTTGAGTCACCGACTGACGTGACTTCAGTTTTTTGGTACAAATGTTCGGAGGGATTCCTGACTCACACTAGGCGACTTGGTCGCGCGACTGAGTCACAGTTCATTTTTGTTTTCCTGAGCCAGTTTGATAAAAACCTTTCCAACGACACCCCACGCACTTCTCTGTTCTTGTAGTTCCTGAGATTTCATTTCTGTAAATGGACGGACAGAATGAGCGGGATTACAAGGTCCCTTTTAGCTATAGCTTCGCTATCAAGAGGTCTCCTTAAGTAATAAATTTAGTTTACTTTTTTCTCTTCTGTAATAGCACCTTGGGACCGTCATTTCAATCACGGAGTGCAAACTTAGTGTTAAAACTTAAAACACCCACACGGCCTCGTAGCTTAGTGGTAGAGCGTTGGCGTAGCATTCGGGAGGTCATGGGTTCAATCCCAGCGGCCGACCATCCTGACTAATGTTTTCCAGAGTTCTTCCTCACTCACACAGGAAAATGCCAGGATAGAAACTTTAACTTAGTCCCTGGCCGACAACTTCCCAAATCCTTTTCCCTCTCATATCCCGCCTGAGCTTTAGATGCCTAAAGCCATAAATAAAATTCAATTCACCCCGCACAGCCTCGGATGACTGGCCCTCCACCTTCATCATTAACGGTGTAGATCACCCCCGCCATCTTGGTATGCTCTTTCCATTGATTTACATGGGAATTGTTTTATTCGTCTTATATCTTTCAGGAGCATACTTTTAACTTCTGTTTTCGCCCAGTTTATCGTCATGTTCTCTTTTACTCATGCTATTTCATAGAAATGAAATATTTTACACACGAACAGTGTAATTTCCCGTAACTATTAATAATACATTATAATTATATATTTGAAGAAACTTCACAAACCAAATCTATACAAGAGTCAAAATAACCACAAAGACAAATTTCGTGAAAGCGGAACTTAAATATTCTACTTCTGAGAGACATAAGACGAGTAAAACAATTTTTGGTGTAAATCAATGGAAAGGTCATACCAAGATGGCGGGGGTGATCTACACCGTTAAGGACCCTCCTCGCGCTCGCCCCCACTTTTTTTATTTTTCAAGAACATAGCGCACCAGTATTTAGTCTTTACAAATTACTACGAAATACAATGGACAGCGATCTCGAGATCTCGATTGATGAGTACTGAGACTTCATTTAAATAATGACGTCATTTCAAAACGTATCACTCAATAATGGACAAGATCTCGAGATCGACAGGGTTTTCAGTCTAATAACTCTGCCAGCTGGTTCAGTGGCATACCACTAAACCCCGATACTAATCTGTTTCTGTTTTAAACTTCAACCTCGACCTCGCCAACGGACTTCAAGCTCGACCTAGCGACAGGGCTTCGACCTCGACCTCGCTCAACCTCGACCTCGCGATCTCACTTCGACCTCGAACTTGCGATCTCATTTCGACCTCGACCTCGCGGTTTGAAGTCGAGGTCGGACCTCGCGAGGTTCAACACCTCTGATACGAACAGTTGATTTAAATCTTTCAATGATATGATTCCCTCTTTGTTCCCTTTAATTTTTAAATTCGCATACTTTAACGCAAAGTTGAACAGTAATGGTGATAAGGCATAGCCTAGTTTTAATCCGTTGCGAATCTTAAAAATATCTGACATGTTATTACCTATTCGTACTTTGCTTACGGGGTCACTGAGACACATCTTCACTAACTGAGCCATTTTCTTTTTTCGGAATTCGAAATCGTATCAGGGTACTGTATAACTTTTCTATTTTGATAGAATCATATGCTTTCTTAAAATCAATGAATAGCTGGTGAACCGTCCCATTCTATTCCCACTTCTTCTCCAAAATTTGTCTCAAGGTGAAAATCTGGTCCAATGTGGATCTATTTCTTCTAAATCCACATTGGTGATCTCCAATTATTTCATCTACGTATACACTTAGGCGTGTTAACAGAATATTACTTAATACCTTGTAACAGGTTGGAAGTAACGAGATTCCGCGGTAATTATTACAGTCAGATTTATAGCCTTTTTTGTAAATCGGAACAATTAATTAATTTTTCCATTTCTTTGGAAGCTCCTCCTTTCTCCATATAGCAGTTATCAGTTTATGTAGTTCCTTGATTATTGCCGTTCCTCCCGCTTTAATTAATTCCGCTGGAATATTATTTATTCCTGGAAATTTGATTTTTTAAAAATTTCTTTATCAATATTTCGTTCTCGATCTCGCTAGGTTCAGGAATCCACGATTATGTGGTGTGGATTTAAAATTCCTCTGTTTGTTCCCCGTCCTTAATGAATGTTCTTATTTTTAATTAGAGGATATACAAGAAAATTAGGAACAGCAACAACAAAGAACTATAAAAATGAAATAACATTTAACTATTAAAAGTAAATAAATGAAGAAATAATTTTAAGCGACAAATGCGTCTTCGTGTACAGCACATTCCATTATTTTCTATGGTTTTCTTATAATGAGTAAAATCTTTAGAACAGTTATTTGCTTTTCGTTGTTTTTAAAAGGTACTGTAGTATGTTTTCTCTATCAAAGGTCTTTTCTCCATGCCCTATGAAAAAGAGAATATAGGCTCTATTTCAAGGCCTTTCCCTAGAATGGTAAGAAACTTCCTTTTCAGTCTTTACTTTTCAAAATTTCTCTTTTGACTTAATTATAGTGAATACTATGACAATGTAGTTCTAATCTGATCTCTTTTCTTATTTCTTTCAAAGTCTTCTATAATTGCGCAAACTGCAAATATCAGAACTTATATGTTAAAAGATTTTACAGCATGAAAATATTTTTAGTTTCCCTAAAATATAATTTTTAAATAGATTTCCTTCTATAAGGAGCCATTGAAGCATTCTGTAATTCTATATTTCAAACTCTTTGTGAACTTGTCATGAAATAGTCTTTTTCAATGACTCAAGGTGTTGACATTTCGAGATATAATCAAAAGTTACTTTGGCACTAAGCAAACTTTCTCGAGTTTCTTCGTACACGCCATTGATTTCCAAGCCCTTTGCATAATGATTCGGCAAAGCTTCTGCAGCAGAATTTGTCTTTGAAGCTTTAACTCAGTCAGTAAATTTGAACAAGTTCTTAGTTCCCGTGGAAGTTCTTTTTATATGTCCAAAAGAGCATATTTCAGTCAGATCGTCTTACGCATTTCTCTCACGTCCGAAAGCATTCGGAATCCGCTTCCTAAGCTTGATGGATTTCCTGCTCTACGACGGAAGCACTAAACGGTCAATTATTCAGAGGCATCATTCAGACTGTTGAAGAAAAAAACTTATAACTTCTTAATTTTCTTTCCAAGCAAAATCCCACGTGGCTGATGTTTCCGATTATTCATAAAATGTTCACATTTTGAACTGAAATAAATATTCTTCTTACTTCTGGAATTACGTGTGATTTTAGTGCAAAAAGAAAGTGGCTTAATATAAAAGAGTAAACCTAAAGATAACTTTGCAAGATGTGATAAAATTGCACTGCTACGATTTCCTCGAAAATAGACTTTATAATATTCCTGATCGTGACGAGTATCTAAGAGTTCAACTTCAGTCAAAAATTTTAGTTTTAGTAGTTTCTAGGTTTGAGAATTTACATAAAATATTATATTAAAACGGAATACTTACAAGGAAATGTCACCACGTGTCCAAAAACGGGGAAACATTTACGTATAATGTACCGACATAGCCAAAAAATCGTGCACTTTGTGATACAAGCATCTAACTTTTGTATAATAAAAGATAAATGTATTCTGAATAAATCTGAATACAGAAATATTCCAGACATTATCAGATACACGTATGGCGGTCATCTTTCAATATAGCTGCCACAGCTATCGGATTTTTGGAGATACAGCCTGCTATTTTGTGAGAGTTCATAGTTCTGTTTGCTGCTGATCGCTACATCAATAGCTGTGCAATGTTTTATTTTTTATAGTTTGTCTGATATTTTCAGGTGGCATTTGTTTCGTATTTTTCAGGTGCCCTGCACAGTCACAATATTTAAGGACTTGCTAATTCAGAAACCATCAACAAATCAACCATATACAAGTCGACGTCATTCTTCCAAGTGGCACAATTTGAGCAGATTGCAGGTTAACACAATGTTTCGAAGAGTTTAGAGTCTCGAAAGAGAAGTTTAGTGGAAGACGAAACCTCCTCTAAACCTAAACTATATACTCGTTCTATCTAGATTAGGCTGTTTCAAACATTGGTGCTTATGCAAATACACAAGGCCATTTGGCACGTGACCGCGAGGTTTTAATTTTCCTGTTGAAAAGGTAACAATAGTTTAAGTCTATCGAATTATCGCATAAGTAATGTCGTGTGTGCGATAACCGCTGCAATAACGTCATCTAACGAACGAATACTGAAGTAGATCGCACGTGCCATATCTAAATCATATAGGGCACTTGATTGTGCAGTAGCGTGTAGAAGAACGACCTACTTCACGTTTTGAAAGGTGGCTTGTGTATGATCATGGCAGTGTCGCAGGAACACATACGGCATGTCATGCTGTATGAATTTCACCAGAGACGTCTAGCCACGCAACGGCATGAAACATCAATGTCGTATGTGGTCAGGGCGCTGTGAATGTGCGAAAGTGCTAGAGGTGGTTCCAGAGGTTTCGATCTGGGGACACCAACCTCACCCATAAGCTACAAGAAGAGAAACCTGTGCAACTGGACAACGATGCTCTGCGAGCAGCGGTGGAGGTAAATCCAATACAAAATATTGAAACTGGCCAGAGAGCTCCGTGTTACCCATTCGATCGTGCATCGTCATCTGCAGGACCCTTGGGTACGTGTCGAAACTCAGAAAATGGGTACCCTATGCGTTAAAGCCTAAATAGAAGCAGTAGTGAGTTGACATCTACAGTTCCCTGCTGACCCGTCATAAACGTGAGCCATTTCTGGACAGAATGGACACAGTATATGGGAAGTGAGTCCTCCACCATAACATTACACCAAACGTTAGTGGGTACCGAAGGGGGCCGCAGGAACTGTGCCAATAGTTTTAGGCAGGATCTCCAAACCTGCAAAGTAATGTTGAGTGTTTTGTGGGATATCCGTGGGAAAGTCTATTTCGAGCTCTTGCCACGTAACCAGACCATCAATGCAGATGTCAATTGTCAGCATCTTGAACGCCTACAGATTGCATTGTTCGAGAAACGTCCTGCTCTGGGTAATCGCAAGGGTGTGTTCATTCACGGTGATAACGCGCGCCCACACACTGGAAGAATGACATGTGCTAAGATCAAGGAATGTGGCTGGGGAAAACTCCCTCACCCAGCGTTTTCATCGGATTTTGCTTCAACAGACTACTGTCTGATTCGCAGCCTGCAAAACCACCTTTCCGGGGAAACATCGCAAAATGAGGATGACGTACGACGAACAATGACCCAGTTCTTTGCCTCTAAAATATATTACTACTTTTAGCTGGGGAGTCAACAACTGGTTGACAGGCGGCAGAGTGTTGTGGAGTCCGATGGAGACTATTTTCCTGACTAACGGTAATGTTCCAAGTAAGTTATCGTTCGTTTCCTCACGGTGCAAAAACACAGCATTACTTATGGGATAAGCTGATAGAATAGATTTGAGAAACCGATGAAGCTACTTTTGCTAGCAGATACTCAACTCAGGATACTGCTTTTAACGGTACGCAACATCATTTCCCAGAAATTGATCATCAGAACATACTGTAAGGTGGTAGTTAGAGCATATTTGCTTTTTACCTGAGCTTTGATTGAACTCTACCAAGATTCTGCTGGGTTTTAACAATCAATATCACAAACCTTGTAGCCTAACTCAAACCACTGAATGTAAGTTTGCTTCCAACATGTAAAAAATTTAAAACCAGTAAGATTTATTCATTCTAGCTAATATAACTGCGCCAAATCTTCTGGAATTTGCTTTAATGTTAAATATAATTATGTAAGTTTCATTAGAATAGATTAGTATCTGTTAGCCCACTTCTACGCACACATATACTGTATTATTAGTTCTTCAAGACTTATAGTCTCACTAGAGAAGAATAACAACCCATTCATATATGAACAAAACTTACTATTCATCATGCATAGAAGGTACTGATATTGAAATTGGATAATCACGTATGAAACACCAATTTCACATTCTTCTTTCATTGTTTGAAGTTTTCTTCTACTGACTGAAATAGATCCTCTATTTCTACAAATAATATATTTTAGATGTGTCTTCAAACGAATGTCTTAATACAATCCTAGAACAGCTGACAAACGTAAGAAAATACATACACAACAGTATATAACATAATAAGTTTCCTTCCTTTTTTGTATAGAATAATCTTCTTTCAGTTTTTCGTATTTTACATCCATTCTTCTCAGATTTTCAATCCATTCGTGCACCAGCACTTCTCTCCCTCCTTTTAGTGAATGGTACCATATGTTTGATATGCTTAGTGTTAATACCGTGGAACCTCGATAACTCTAATTCCTTGATACGTCGAATTTTAATTATTCACCTTCACCTTCCCAATTCCATCCCGTGTTAATTTACCCCTTAAGTCGAATGTTCTGAAGTAAAACCGTAATAATTCGAATTTTTGTTGATTTCTAGACGTGTCGTTCAACCTCTATAAGTCGAAGTTTTAGTTGGGTTAACCTTTGAAAAGTCGAAGTTTAGGTAGTTGAACTTCCTCGCTGACTACAATAGAATGGTGAATTTTGCGGATTGTCATTTTCGTAGAACACTAGCCATGGTTAGAACGGGCGTAAGAAGTCAGCTACTCCCGCTACTGCAAACGCTGTCCGAGTGTCTGTTGCCGAGTGGAACTTTATTGTATATAGGTCAATTTAGTAACAACTGAGACTTGAGCCCGTCTCTATTCCTTGAATACAATACGTATTGAAAGCAACTATCATCCATGCCCTAGACATGATTTGAAACCCCGTCCTTGCCCTAACGCCTCAGACCACACGAAAACCTTGGTCGGTATGGAGCCAAGTGTTTCATATGATAATAAATCGAAAATCAATGATTCTTAGTATAGAAGAGAATTGTCAGTCAGATCCGGCCCTCTATAAGTCAATGTTCCGTATTATGCTTCTCGATAACTCGAGCCTCGCTAAGCCGAAATATTCGATAACTAGAATTTTGCATTTCTTCCTTCAGATTCGAGTACCGAGGTTCTACTGTATAACCACCAATCGGACTTTGTATTGTCTTGGCTCAGTACATTTAGATATCTGTCTGGATGACTTCTAATTCTAGTTGACCTTCTAAGAAGCGGAACATTCACCGTTGGACCTCTCATGTCCTCTTCGTGACCGTCATACTTATTCCTTAGTCCTGTCTTATAATTTGCTGTTCAAATTGTCCAATCAGGCCGCTGTTGTTGCTCTTCCTCGACTGTGTGATGAAGACTCCGCTCAGTATTTCTCGGATCCATTTCAACATGGTGACGTTGATACTTTCGGCTAAGTACATCAACTTTTACTTGATAAGTATTATTTCCGTTCACTGCTATGACCTCTGGAATAAATCTCGGGCGCCTTCCTTTGTTATTTAAAACCCACCTTGAAGACCTATGCGTTAACTGATTTTCTGGTCTTTGATTCTGCTTCATAAGTGAACCTGACTGACAGAAATTGTACCATGAGCGTTGTGGATAATTATATAACATAGCTATAGGAAACAATCCAGTTTGCTTAGATGAAGTACATCTCAATGTATATAATATGTCTTTCAGTCACTGCTTTACAAGTGCTATAGAGCACTGTCCTCCATTACTGAAATACTTTTTCCCTAACATGTTTTTCAAGATCTGAACAGCTTTCTCGGGGAAACCGTTGCTAGCGGAGTTATATGGTTGTGAATGTTTCACACGTATACTACCATTATTCTCACGATACACATTAAAATATTGACTCGTAAATGGAGGACCATTATCAGCTCCTACCACATTAGGATAACCATATTCCCTAAAAAAAAATCTTCTAGTGACTCACAGTTCTCCTCTGCCTGTGTTTAAGTAACCTGCCACGCCATTAATAAATTTGTAAACTATCCATTAAGAAAGACTAAGAAATGTATTCCCATCCATTGCCCGTGACCTAAATGTACGCGTTCCTTAGGTTGCTTGGATGAGGGACAGGATTTTAAACGTTCTGGTCTATGGTGCATCGATAAACAAATATTACAATTCTCAACAGTCTATAATGTCTTTATCCACTTCAGACCACCAAATTATATCTTTTATTATCTGAATTAAGTTGCGAGCGCCTGCATGCTGTTCATGTAGAAATTGAAAATAATTGGATCTTAAACTTCTAGGTGTGATCAATCTACAGCCTCATATTAAGCATCCTTTTAACTCAGTAGTTTAATTTCTTTTATTGAAGTAACTCCTCATCTCCGGCTGATGGACTGCTTTCGATAAACGTGGTGGCCAACTTTCAATTATATATTTAAGTACCTATTGCAGTAGTTTGTCGTTATTTGTCTCCTCTACGATTTGATCTACAAGTAAAGGTTAAACCTGTATAGTGTCTATACTCCGATGCAGTTATAGCATCACCAATTTCTTTCAGTACAGGTAACCTAGATAAACAATCTGCCACTTCGGCCTTTTTAGACTACTTTAGTTCACATACTCGGTCATCTCTGTCTGTGATAATATAACATTTACTGGAAGTGAATCAATAAGTATTGTAAAACGCTGTCCGTAAACATATTTGTGAAATTTCTTAACAGCGAAAACGATTCCCAATGCCTTCCGTTCAAACTGTGCGTTTTTTCAGCTTCCGATAATATAGCAAACAGTCCGTAGTTTACCATTTATTTTATTATATAACACTGCACCGATACCATAAGGACAAGATCTGCCGTGATCATCAGGATCAAGCAGCTTAAGAATTTCTGCTCTTGGTACGCTATCATAATTTCCTCGAATTCTACATTGTGTTGGTCGGACCATTCCCACGTCGTGTTTTCTTAAGTAAATTAAGCAAGGTTGCCATTTTAGCGGATAATTATGTCACATGTCGTTAATAAAATTCCACCATACGATGAACGATTTAAGCTGGGTGGTATTATCAGGAATCGGACATTTTAAAATGGATTCCAGTTTTTCGGGAGATTTTTGTATTCCTTGATTACTTATTTCATGTCCTAAATACAATATCTGCCTGACAAAGAATATATGTCTGCTTTCCTCTTTTCGTAGTTTAACATTGTGGCGTTGAAATTTCTCTAGTTCATTGTTAATTTAGTACAGCATTCATTATTTTTTAATCGTTGAAATTGTCAATTTATTATAGCATTCCGTCATATCTTACCCATAACTAAGAAGGTCATCCAAGTAACAGATTGCGTTATCTATTCCGTGCAGCATGTTATCCATGAACCCCTAAAACACTTAAGCGGAACTGCTAAGCCCAAAGGGTTCCATTGCCTGATAATACAAGCGCCATGGTGTGTTGATTGCGAAAAACTTCTGAGAGTGGGGTGAACTTGTAGCTGTAAGTAGACTTTCCTTAAATCTAGTATAACAAATACTTTAGCACGGTGCAATATGATAAGTAAATCATCTGTGCGAGGTAACAGATATGTGGCTTTTTCAGTGACTTTATTGAGAGTGTTCTGCTTAGATCTCAAGAAGATAGTAGATAGCACCGATTCTTCCTGATCGTATAAATTAAAGAATATAATTATCGTTGCCAGGTACTCCAGTTTTTTTCGATTTCGACAATCGTCTGCTACAGTATCAGATCACTCTTTCTTCTCCTGTTTTAGGGTTCACACACCTGACCAGTCCTGCAGATTGTATGCTGGAGGCGTCTGTATAGACCCGTATTTCTGCCTTCTTGTCGAAGTGTGCGAGAGAGGGTGCCTTCAAAATATCTGATGTCAAAATTTCAAAATACTTGTCTAATTTATCGTCCCATTTGAATTTGTTTCCTTTTGTTATGAGCTGTTGAAATGGCTCTACTTCTTCGGTAAACATGGAAATGTGGGATCATAGAAACGAACAGAGGGCTATAAAGCTCTTGGTCTGTCTTTTAGTACAAGGTCTTGGAAAATTCTGAATCTTTCGGGCAATTTTGGAGGATATTGATATTCCTTGACCGGATACCTGGAAGCCCAGGACCTCCAAACGGGGGAACAGTAAATGGGTTTTCCTAGGAGAGGCTTTGAAGTCGTGTAATATTATTTTTCTGAAAAACAGCTCAAGGTTCTTTAATTGTTGTTCACTAGTCTCATCTCCGATGACTATGTCATCTGCAAAAGATATTATAGATTTTGGAAAACCTTCTAATAACATTCTTGTTATAACCGATAAAGGCATAGAGCTCGTTTTATGGCCCATGGAGCATCTTACGAATTGATGTTTTCCTTGTATGGGGTACCTCGAAGCTCATATAATGCCATGACTTTTGGTGCAATTTGATCTGGAAATATGAGGAAGATAAATCAAGCGTTGATATATAGTTCTTACCCTTTCAACTACATAAAACGTCTTCCATAGACTGGAATGGAATGGAGAGATATTTCGAGAATCGATTATAATCTACAAGATTGAGTACTATTCGAAATTGTTGTGTGTTATGCTTTCGAACAATTAAAAGTGGTGAACAGTACTGACTGTCAGTAGTCTCTTTAATTATACCAGCTTTCAATAATTCGTCTATTTGTAAGTCAACTTGGTGGCGTACAGCGAGCGGTATAGGCGGTGACTGCGGTTAAATGTGGCTCCTTTATCTATCTTAATACGGTGGGTATAGCCCCGGAAATATCCGAGGTCCGAGCATCCGTAGGAGAATACGTCTCGGTACTGGTAAAGTAATTTAGAAAGTTTTGTCTTAATTTCTGTTGGTAAATCCGGGTGAATATCAAAAAGTGTTAGATCGAAAGTTGTTTCAGTGTATCTCAAACTGTCCATTATTTCTTCTTTCGTTCTATATTTGTAAATGTTGTCAAAATCTTTCTCTTTTTGTTCACTAATTTTAAAAGATATTTCCTGCATCTGCACTTCGGCATGTGCTACTGGGGTAGTTTTTGCTAAATTTATTTTCCTTGATGTTGGGTTCTTGGCAATGATAATAGAGTTAGCAATTGACATCTTTGTTATTAAATCCCCAAGATTGTGTCTGTCTCGTAACGTTTGAAGTAAACGTACGTAATAAGTCGATGACTGGTGTTTTTCTGTGCCAGTGACTTTAACAGGAATGAAGAAGTATGACTTGGCAGGAATTATTACATTCTTTGTAGTAAATACGTTCGCTGACGTCTGTGTTTCGATCATGTCCGTCATTGTTTGAGAAATGTTATCTCTTCCACTTGTTTGTGGGAACTTTGGCTTCTTTGTTTTTTTATAAAAAGAAATAGTGTTCTTATTCATGTCAAATTTTGTTTGAAGACGAGTTAACCGATCTTGTCTAGTGATTGAGCTGTAGTCCCCTTCTTCTATTATTCGAAAATAATGACCATATGTGGTATTTCCAATCCTAAATTTAATTAAGGCGATGTGCTTCAGTTCAACCAGTCTATTTGCTATTCCCTAAATATGTGTGTTAAAAGGAATTAATTTACATTTTCTCGGTATTCTTTGTTTAGGCCATAGGGACACCATGCTCGCTGTATCAATTATTATTGGTATGGAATCTCCTTCTATTTTTATGTGAATGAGGGATTGGTTTTCCTCCGTCTCGTAGTTAACTGCCTTTCTTCTCTCCGGGAAGATAGTTTGACTGAAGTACATGTGTTCCATCCGCTTATCTACAGCATATCCTTGAGGGTTCCTTCAGTCTTCTCTTTAGCAGCAGTAGGTCCTTTAGTTTTTTCTCAGTCTTCTCCGTGGCGGTGGCAGGTCCGTGATGATGTTTGGATTTCTTTTTAGCGGCCGGTCATTGAGGATTTCATTTAGTCTTCGCCCTCAAGCCTTTCGAGCCTTGGGGCTCGCTAATTAGTTTTCCGATTCTTGATTATCCTTCTTATTTCTATGCCAACAATCATAGGCGTTATGCCCTCTTTTGAAACATACCGCATAGACGGATACAGTTCCGCTATAGTTTCCTTGTTTTTTTTTCTTGTTTTTCGCCATCTTGTTTGCTCTTGCCGTCACCATTTTTTCCGGTAATAATTTTTCCCGTTTTGCTTCACATTCTTCTTATAGTATGGTTTTTGGTTTGTGTTGTTCTTGATCGCTATCAGCGATAATTCAGCTAGCTTGTGTGTTAAGTCATCCCTCTTGTTATGTATCTTTTAATAGGTTGAGGTATCTATGGTGTGCTTTACAGGTACTTGGCTAGGGGGAACAGGTTGATTGCTATAAAATGTTAGCATGGCTTGTTGCGGTATAGTCTGGTTAGGCTGTGATTGCTTTGCTTCGTATATAGGTATCTGGCCTGGGGGTTCTGGCCCACCTTTTCGGAAATCCACTATTGATTCCTGGGTAGTCCGTGGTGGTAGTGTTTGAGTACTATTACATTGTTGATTTGATGTTTGATTATATATTCGGAAATCTGTCCTTTGTTGCTTAGGAATTTGGTACATAGGTTGTTGCAAATTTTGTAGTTGTTGGTTCAAATTTGGAATATTTCGTAGTTGCTGAGGAAAATTTTGGTAATTTGGTATTTGATTCTGGCATCCAGGATTTAAGGAATTAAAGTTCTACGTTCCTTGCTCTACCATCGCTTGGAATACTTGAGAGCGTTCTACAAATTTTCTCTTTTTAAGAAGATCGTTGGACTTTTACAAAGCATGTAATTTCTTCTGTAGATCCTTAACTGATGTATATGTTTCTAGCGCGATGTTCTTCAAAAAGTTTTTCGTCAATCCTAGTCAAACATAATGTACTTTTTCCTCTATAGTTGCTTCCGGTAAATTATGGCGGATGGCACGTAATTTGCGAATAAAGTATATGTCAATTGGTTCGTCAGATCTCTGTTGTACCATATTAATCTCCATTTCAGCCTTGTAATGTGGTATCTTTGGCCTAGTCGAATTTACTAATTTGTCTTTTAACTGTGTGTAGGTAAGCTCGGTCATTAGGTCTTGTGATTGGAGTTGGAAAATCATGTCTAACGCATTGTCTTGCAACTACATCGGAAGTATTTGTTCCTTTTTCGAATCGTCCCAACCTTGTAGCGTTGATAGATGCTCAAAAAGCATTAAAAAATCTATCCGGATCTTCATTTATGCGTCCCGAAAATTTCGTTAGGTGGAGTAAATTAAATGAAGGTTTTGTTGCCATTGTGTTATTTTCATCGTTGTTGCTACCTTGATCTGATTCTGAATGGCCTGTTCTACCTCCGGATCTAGTGTTTGGCATTTAAGGAGAAAAATGAAAAATGAGGGAAAATGTGTCTTATAATTTATGTATCTAATATATTTAAGAACATGGGTGTACTAAAAGTCATTAAAAAGTTATCAATTTTGTTGATAAATCACCCGACAAGTGACACGCTACCTTCTGTTAGTACACTGTCTAGTTCTGGGTTCCCCTTTTTTCTTGTTCCGGAACCTTCAGGATTTTAGTCCACTACTTTCAATGTTCGTGGGTCAGGCGTTTCCACCACGCAATGTTCCTGTTGCTGCCCGTTTATAACTACGGAATGACGATAGGTAGAGCAGAATAATGTAAAGGTGTAGCCCACAACCAGTTTAATTATGAAGATTACAGGATACTTAGAAGACCGTCAGGTACAATAGCTATTTACAATGTGATTGTGTTGTCTAAACTAATTCATCTTTGGCGTAGCCTCGTCACGTGTGAGGGTCAGCACCACCACAGTGGGTTAAGCGCTTATGAGGAAAGCCCCTCTGACAAGCTCGGTGAGGGCTAGGATTTTGTTCCAAGTGCAAGCCTCTTGAGGACGGACGAGGGTATATGCTGAGTAGGTTGACAGAAGACCCCGCTGACAAGCTCTGCGAGGGTCGGGAGTTTGATCCCAGTGCAAACCTCTGGAGATCGGGTAAAGTAGGTATGATTCGTTCCAAGTTCAAATCTCTTGAGAACGATAGGGTTGGAAGGATAGCCTCGCTGACAAGCTCTGCAAAGGCTAGGAGTTTGATCCCAGGGCAAGCATCTGGAGATCGGATAAAGTGAGGAAGTTAGTTTCAAACGCAAGCCATTTGAGAACTTGAGGAGGAGAAGAGTTGACCATCCGGACTAGAGTGATAGCTCTTGCTTTGATATGTGGCTTTTTTATAGCCCTGATTTTGGGTGGCGTCCTTCAGGTCCCTCCTCCAGCGACGCTGGTTTCATCTACGTCGATGCTAGTGCCATCTTCGTTTGTCGTCTGCTTGGTGTTGTATACTACATGTTTGCTTGTCTTGCATTACCTGGAAAAATGTTTGTTTACATAATATCACTTGTAGTACACCTGTGTTTGTATGTGAGTGTTTGCACGTGCTTATGCACGCGGCTCGTTACGATATTATCTTGGAAGTAGTGTACAATAGATATTTTTATGTATCGTAAAATAAGAAACTGCATGAATAAGTATATAATTATACGACGAGTAGGTATTATACATGGTAAATTAAGTTATAAATACGAACTATTTTCTCTCCTCTACGCTTGAGTTGGGAGTACGTATTTCGTTTGCGGAGGGAGTCAGCTGATGATTGTAGTTTGAAGAGATCAGGAATTTAACCTTACTGTATATTTGACGTGGTTTGTTGTTGTTTATTATTTTGTCCAATCCGTTTCACTCCCCCTTTTCTTCCTTTTTTTCTTGCTAGCTTGTTGTCATTCATCACTAGTAGATTTTTGAAAGTACTAATAATGCATGGATCAGGAGTTGATAGAATTTCTTCGATATGAGATAGAAAGAATGAAAGCATGTGTATCTGAAGATATCTGAAAGTACATTAAAGACATGTCCGAAAGATTGGAAGAACAGAATAATGATCAGGCCTGTAAACTTGCTTCCTTATCTTTAAATTAAGATGAACAGTCCTCGAAAATTAATGAACAAAGAGTAGCTATTGCGGGAGTCCTCTAAAATAGAACAGCAGAGCACCAATTTTCAGGAATACCACGAGAAAAGTGATGCTTCTCACGTACGGTTGGTCCAAAGGTTAGAAATGCAAAACACGAAAATTGAACAGCAGAGTACAAAAATTGAACAACAAAGCCAACAATTGCAGTTATATTGTGTAATAAGTGTAATTCAGTGAGGCAAGAGCTGTCGGACAAATTTGATAATAGTTTACTCGAACTTGAAATTTCCTTCGATAAAAAGTTGCAGTTGAACCATGAGATAAAATATTCATTCGAGTTCTTGTGAAATAGTTGAGGGTGCTAAGTAAGACATGGAGGTTTTGCTTATTAATAAATTAGAAAGTTATAGGAATGAGATTGAGGGTCAAACTTGATACCATGAATGTTGAATTAAGTTCTTGCAACTCTAAAATTAGCTCTGAGGTTAAGAAAGCTATCGGTGTTTTGGAAGAAGAATTAACTTCCACGATAACCGAACACGAACAGAAGATAAATGGTTTAAACTCTCAACTTACGTTGTCCTTTCGTAATTATGGAAAATGTTAAGCTCTCATGAATTAGTTAAGGCTCGTGTGTGCCAGGTATCTACAATAGTTGATCTGGAGGGAAATGAATTAGTTAAATTGAAAGATAAACAAATGCAATTACAATCGACGTTATGTGATCTGGAGATGACCTCTCAGCGAGCAAGCCGTCCCCCATCGGATCTCGGTGAACCGTCCGCGGAAACATGCCAAGAAATGTCATGTGATCTAGGTGAGGAGGGAACTATATGTTCGCCCGACCACCGTGACAGCTGGGAAGATTACCGTGATAGTACAACAGATGAAGGGCAAAATAAATGTTTAGGCAAAAGACGAAAACCTGTACGGAGTAAAACTTCTCTCCCTTCCCCTCCTTCTTCGTCTTTTGAATCACGAGGATCGAATGACTGCGCTACTTCCAAGGTAAGGTTTAAAAAACGAAAAAATAGTGGAAATGTTACTAACCGTAAATTAGCATACCTTAAACAGTTTATTCGTTTTAGTGGCGATATTAATGGTTGCCGTTCCACAACCTTTTACGCGAATTAGAAAGACAATTTCAATTTAGTGGAATAGAAAGCGAACATTATATGAATCTTGTTGAATATCATCTGGATGGCTTTGCTAAGGTTTGCTGTGACGGAGTCAAAAACCAAATCAAACATTTTGATGAATTCGCCGAAATGCTAAGAAATTATTTTCAAAGCCGAGAAAGAGTTACACAAAGATTATTTCTTCTGAGGAATGAAAAGTATAATTGTTCAGTCTTTGCTTCGGTCGCTTCGTTTGTCATGTCTTTGTATCAACAGTACCGGCAACTAGCGCCACATTTAAGGAAGATGTAATTATCTCTGACATAGTAATGAGTTTGAATGGTCGATTTCGAAACAAATTATTATTACATCCTGTTTATAACTTTAGTGATTTTGTTAGCATGGTGCAAGGTATTGAATCCGTTTATTACCAGCAAACGGCATACGATGGTAATAAACCTGGCGGTAATAACAATAATAACAATTATAGACCACCTGTTAACAATCAGCGTCCTACTTTTCAAAAGTAGGTCCAACAGGTTGAATGTTCGGGTAATTATGATCATAATAATAAACATGTACATCGGCCTAAGAATGGAAATGAAGATAGTAGAATTGGAAAAGTTTTGAGGATTCCCTTAGTAATGATCCAGGAAACGCGAATGGTGATCAAGAACGGCAACGAAAGAAAGCGTAAAAATTAAATAAGAATAGGTATGACCGGAAATGGAGACGTCCCTAAGATACTCAACCTCCTGGGAAAGAGAGTAAAGATCATCGCCGCAGTAATGAAAATGGTTATGGTGGTTATCCATTGAGTACTTCTCCTCACTATCGATATGATGGAAGTAGTGATCATCGCGGAGGAAGGGACGACCAAAATAGAAGTAATTACGGGTCAGAGTTGCTTATGAGGCGTGATCGATACCAATCTAGGTCTATGAATTTCTCGGGAAACGTGTAGTCTGCCATGTCTCTTGGTCTGACCTGGTTGATGATATGAAGTATGTATGACCCACCTGTCAAACATTCTGAAGAATATCTTATATGTCATGTACACTCAGGAATTTTTGATACAACTGAAGATGAGTTGGATTATTTCGATAGACTGTCCAACGACATCCCGAGCTCTACCATGTGCATTTTTGATCTCTTTTTCGAGTTAAGGTTAACGGCATAGAGTTAGTGAGTTTAGCTGATTCTGGTAGTGATGCGACGTTGTTAGCATATGAATCCTGGACGCAGGTCACCTATGATGTGACTAGGCCCGTATTGGAGGTTGCACCTGAAGTCGTTCTTGTTGACTTTTCCGAAAAAAAGAGAAAGGTCAGAGGTCGCTGTGTGTTACAGTTGCAACTAGGCGAAATACGTATTACCATTCCAGTTTTCGTTCTCGATGGATTAAAAGAAGAACTGCTGATTGGTACAGAAATAATAAGTTTTCTTAGAGCTGAATTAAGTTTTGATCGGGAAGTCATTGTATTAAAACACGAAGGTGTTGGCGAAATTCGTTGCCTGAACAACATGAAGCACGGTCAGTGTTGCAAGTCGATGAAGTTTTCTCTAGTATGGAAGAAAGTATCGATAATCAAGGAAATGATGTTTTTAGGGCAAGTCAACCCCTTCCCCCCTTGGAAAATGGAAAAGGAGATGAAAATAATTATTTTGTAAAACATATTGCTACTTATGAAGAAATCGAAAGGGTTGTGCAACAGTCATCCCAGTGAAATGAAAAACAACAATGTAAGTTTATGGACTTATTGTTGAAGTACGGCGGATTGTTTACAAATTATCCAGGTTGCATAAAAGATTTTTAATTTGATGTTGAATTTTAAAATTGATAAACCAATACGTGGTCAAGTCTATAATATCCCGTTGAAACATAGAGAATTTATTCGGAAAGAGTTAAAAAAGGTAATGGATTTGTAAATTATCGGATATGAATGTAGCCCTCATTCACATAGCTTGTGGGTAGCTCCGAAATGGGGACTCATAAATGAACTTTCCAGCCCTCAATGATCATGTGAAGTTTTTAAGAGTACAATCAGAAAGAATGGATGATTTATTATCCAGGGTTTAAGGAACGCAATACTTTAGTTCGATTGATAACTGTTGTAGCTATTGGCAGTGTCGCATTTCGAAAGTCTCCCAGCCATATTTCGCTTTTAATATTCAAGTACAACAGTTCTCATTTAGAAAAAGCAATTTTGGATTTCGAAAATCTAGTTCTATTTTGAATTCTGTATTGCTTGGTCCAGAGATTTACTTGCGAAAATTCTAAGGTACGTCGATGATTTTCTGATATTCAATAAAGATTTTGAGAAGCACATAGCAACACTGCATGATGTATTTTCGAAATTGTTAGCAGCAGGAATGACCTTAAATTTTGAAAACTGTTGTTTCTTTTCCAGCCAAATGAACTTCCTAGGAATTATTGTTACTCCTCAAGGAACTGTACAAGATGACAGTAAGATAAAGGCGATTAAAGACCTACCTAGGCCTACATCTTTACACAAGTTAAGGTCTGTACCATAGGTGTCCATTTTGTCCTGACCTCCACCCCACCACCCCTCCAGCTCTGATCTTCCCCTCCACTCAACATAACCCTCCAGCATGGAGTTCGCCCTCCACCTCCACTCCACATCACCCTCCAGCATGGAGTTCGGTCTCCACCTCCACTCCACAACACCCTCCAGCACGGAGGTCACCTCCACTCCACCTCCCCTCCAGCTCTGGTGTGGCCCACCACCTCCACTCCACATCACCCACCCACCAGCATGGAGATAGCCCTCCACCTCCACTCCAGCTCTGATCTGGCCATCCACCTCCACTCAACATCACCCACCAGCATGGAGATAGCCCTCCACTCCACTTTAGCCTCCAGGTTGGAGGGTGATGGGGAATTATGTTGAGAGGTGACCTCCGGAGGGGCCACCTCTGGAGGGATGGACACATTCCCCCCTCAACAAGTTCTGGATATATTTTCAATAAAGAAAAAAATAGCTTGTACACAAAGCTGATTATGCTTTGATAACACAAAACGAAACTAGCCGCGTAACAGTTTCGGAAGTATAAATAATTGCCTACGTTATATAGTGGAGCATGGAGAAGGAGGTGGTATACTTCCGAAACTGTTACGCTTTAGTTTTTTTGTGTTATTACCGAATATTTAGTCTTGTCAAAAAAACTTGTCTTTCTTTATTAAAGAATTTTCATAAAAGATTTGTCTAGTAACCCAGCCATATATCTACTAGACTGATTTTTTATTATTTAAAATATCTTGGTATTTAGTTTTGATGCTTAGCTTTGTTATAAAACATTCGCAACCCCCTTTTCCAGTAGCGAAATGGAGGGTACACACGGGTACACGCCGTGTACCCACCTAATATTTTAAATCACAGCGTGTACCCACCTCAGTGCATAAATATAATGTAACGTGTTTTCAAATCCGGAGTTTTATTAAGCAGCGTGTATCCCAAACAAATGTTACCATTCTAACCCTGCCCATTTCGGCTTCAAAATGAGAGGGAAGGCTCTGTTGTAATATCTTGTCCTCTTTTCTCAAGAGTTAAGTACCCACTTGCTCTCTCCCGAACTCACTTGGCGGCGTTTTGTCATTTTATGGGTTGAAGAGAGTCCCTAGCTGTAAATACAATCGTGGATTGTATTTACAGGGTGAAGCATTAAGTGAGTGAGACATTAAGATATAATCTTTTTATTATTTTTTTTTCTAATTTACCAAAAAATACCCGATCTTTACATTATCCTCCAAAACACCCTCAGCTCATAGAATTACCCGAAAATCGAGTAATTACCCACCAATTGGCAACGCTGGTAAGAGAGTGCTGCCAATGTGTGTGGAACTGCATAACATGTGTGGAATTGTGACAGTTGTATGTAATTTGCGTGGAATGGAATGCTGTGTGGAATATGTGTGGATTAAGTATTTCCGCTGTTCCTCTATACAATTTTACATATCACAGTCTTTACCTATTACAGCTTCATTTTATTTATTTAATTTTAAATGATCAATTCATTTAGAAAAAATACATTTTCATTAACGGTGTAAGCTGCACATGGAATGACGTCTGAGGGAGTACGTACCTCGACAAAACACTTTTGGGGGAAAGGGTGATGAATATAGCAGCTAGGGATTTCGTGTAGGTACCATTTCGGTATTTGCCTTTCACTTTTTACATTTGACTGTCTTTATTTCTGAATGTGGTATGGGCCGATCATAGGTGCATGCATATGTGTCATCTAGAACAGGATAAAACGGATGGAGTACCTGAATTACTTCCTACATGGTGGCAGCTGTAATATCAATGAACAGCAACAAATGATCATTTTTGTTTCAAATTCTTTCTTGCGCTCTATATCTTGTGTATACCTGCCGCGCCATCCTATTCTTTTTATGTGTGTGTGGAAGTGTGTGGATTTTGAGCACTGCTTTGTGGATATTACACATATGTATCGAGTAACTGCAGCGGGAAATGCTTTATCCTACACTAGGCAAAATATATAGTGAAACAAAAGAAAAGCACACTGTTCCACGTTTTAAGAATTGTTAATGAGCAGGAAGCAGGGCTCGAACACACGTGCCTCCCCAGTGCTGATCGAAAGTAACCACTGCACTACGGGATTCATTTGATAGAAATGAATGGAGAGTGACTACTTTCAATTAAGAGGACTAGATTCAAGGAGTAATTTCAGATTTGTGCATTCGGGAGATCGTGGGTTCGATCCCAACAACCTACAATTCTGACTGGGGTTAGTTTTCCAGTTTCTTTTTCAGTAACCTGTTATGATGGTATTAATTATAGGACCTTTGTGTCCCTTCGGATACATGCCCCCATGAAAAAGGGGGAAAACAATGACATTCCATTTGTGAGCATATAGACTATAACAAGCACAAAGTCGATCTACCATCTTTCTTTAGTTACGAATAGGTATTTTTTAATTATTTGAACGTATACGAATAAGTAGATTGCTTTTTGTTGCTTTGATTGCATAGATTTGATACGGTTGTTCAAAGCTATGGTTACATTGGGAGGGCGTGAAAGTGTTTATTATTATTATTATTATTATTATTATTATTATTATTATTATTATTATTATTATTATTATTATTATTATTATTTTAGCAGTCTTTTCCGGCAAACAAGATTAATAAACACTGGTCTGGAGAGACAAGGACAAACCAAGGACATTCAGAAGGGGGAATACAATGACATTCAATTTTCAAGAAACAGGACGCCACAGGTGACGATCTCTTATTATGGGAAACTAATATAATGACTCATGTCTGTTGGTATTCGAAGCAACGCTATGACTAGTTGTGTTTGTAGTAAAGTACGAATATATGCATTTCTTAATTATTTAACATATATAAACGGGGAAGGGGGAACTCACTCAAGTTGATGTTGATGTTGATCTGATGTTTGCTAACAAAATTTCGTGACCCAACGTTGAAAAGAAAATGTAAAAAAGGTAAAAAAATCTTGGTTTTGGCAGTTTTTGCTTATAACTCGGAAAATATTAACTTTTCGTAAATAAGCTCCCTATTCAAAATGAAAATACATGACATTTCCTACAAAAGTTAAAAATGCAGGAATTTCTTTTCTCCGACGAATCGATCAGGCTCATGCTCTAGTTGAAAATAGGCGTATTTTGTCTGCTTCCGCCAAAAAAATATTTTTCCATTCCTAAACTAATTTATTATTAAAGGCTGTCATTTAGTGAATTCCTCCCATTTCTCTGCTCATACTTTATTTAGATCGTATATGTAAAGGTACAGGTCATTTTTTCAAAAATTACAGACTGTTCAAGTTATTTAATGAACTCGGAAAATGTACAGATTCAGTTACAAAAAAGTTTAAATTCCAACGAAAAATCTTTAACAATTATTACATATTGTTATATGATATTACACATGATTATATATTACATTATTATATGAACAAAAATTATACGAGACGTTGTCGTTTAGAGTGTCCTGGTTGAGGTTCGTCCAAGGCTTATAGAAGCTATAGAAGGAAAGAGGACTTACAAACCAGACGAGGCATTTATAAAATAATTTGGAGAGGCCGGGAGAGAAACAATAAAATGAAAAGACGTATAAGACGGGAATGCTTTTTTTCTAGTAATGGAGATGACATAAGAGTTCAACTAGCTGTTAAGCCCTGAAGGATTCGTCGGAGAAAAAACTAAATAGTAAAATTTGTAGGAAATTTTATGTAGATCCATTTTGTAGGGAGGCTCTTTACAAAAAGTTAATAGTTTCCTAGTTATAAGCAAAGCAACGCCAAAAAATGATTGTTTTTACTTTTCATGGCATTTTTTTCAGTGATGCGTAACGAAATTTTGTTAGCAAACCTCAGATTCGGATTCAGCACCCCAGAAAATATATGAATGGAAGAATTCAAAACTACCCCACTACTTTCCCGTTAGGGGCCCTTTTGGGCACAAATTGACTGTAATATTACCTGATTGAGGAGAAACCCGTTAAAACACCTCAGTCAGGATGGTCGGCCGCTGGGATCGAATCCAGAACATCCCGAAGGCTACGCTAACGATCTATCAACTTTTAACCATTATTTGGGTTCGTCAACGTTTTGTAGTGATGGAAATTTCTCTATTCTAAATACATTTTTCCACCCCCACCCCCTCGAAGTGTATTCATAATCAAGAAAGAAGTAAACTAGTAAAACATAGTAGGTTGACTTTAAATTTGACATTGATACATGTACAAGAACTATGTTTCGAGACCCACAGCGGGTATTGAACCTATGACGACGTGCATATGATCATTACTGAGCAAGTTCGAACTACATTTTCACGTGTAACGCTGCTAGATGAAAACAACATTAGTCAGGATTGTCCACCGCTGGGTTCGAACCCACGACCGCTAGAATGCTACATGATCAAAACGTTCCGACATCTCGTAGACAATCTTCACCATTCCGCTATCTCCAGCTATTCCAACATTGGTCTTATGTACCGTAAGAAATAATATTAGTCAGGATGATCGTCCAAAATATCATCATTGTACCATGTCGGGAAATGAGTTAAATTCATGTTGAAAGATTTGAGGACCCAATGTATCATACGGAACTATAGAAAAGTCTGTAAACAAAAAGCTAGTTGGCCTTTATATGAAAGTAACAATGGAATATTGTATTGTCATCCGACTTACGTCGCTTTGCGAATTCCATCGTTGTAAGATGTCGGGAAATGAGTTCAACTAACGGTGAAAGATTTGAGGACACCACGGACCTTACTAAAATATAGTTTAAAATATACCTATTTGTAACTAAAGAATATTATTCAAACGCATTACATCATTGCCTCCACAATAACCATTGTCCAAACAATGCTTCAAAAAAAAGTGTTGAGTGAATTCTCTACCCCTCCATCGAAACATCAGGAAGGAAAGGCATGTGTTTAACTAGTAAAACATAGTAAGTTGACATCAAATATGACATTGATACATGAACAAGACTGTTTCCAGGCTGGACTTGAACATATGATCATGTGCATATAGACCTGAGACCTCAGAGCAAGTTCGAACAACATTTTCACGTGTAACGCTGAGTTGACAAGCGAACGCGCCAACAAAATCTAAGGCATATTTAAAAAAAATACGATTACATTTTTATATCTAACAGGAAAAATATGAGGCATAAAATACTGCATATACTTTACAGGAAAGCGGACTTTGGTCTAACATGTCTTCGTGCAAAATATGAATATTTTATGCCTTATATTTTTCCTTTTATATATAAAATTTGAAACCACAAAACTAATTTGTTAATATTTAATAACTCTCAAAAACTTTTAAAAGTACCAACGTGATTAATTATTTTCCAGAAGAAAAAAAAAGTCACTTAGGAACTAAAAATTGGACTACCATAATGTTCCTGTGAGGGACTGGTAAAGCTTGCTGCCTTGGAGTCAATGAATCCGGGGTTTGATTCCGAGATTTTCAGCAATTTAGGCAACTTTGGCTCGGCGTAGCATTCCGGACGTCGTAGGTTCGACAGAAAGAAAAATGAAAACTCTTGAGACATTATTTTGCCCGTGGCACAATTTCTCACGTTTTGTACAGTTCCTAATGAGTAGTGATATACTAGGCCTACAAACTAAGAAAAGCAATAGGGATACAATACTGGCTCGAAGCCCACGATAAACTGTAGGCCTTGTCCTTAAATGCTTACCAGCTCGTTTAGTGCGTTCATAAAAAATCAATTAAATGAAGTATATGGGAGAACAAACATTTGAGGCATATTTTGAAATAAAAAACATTCACGATTAAATTTTTTGCACGAAGACATGTTAGACTGAAATATGGGAGAACAAACATTTGAGGCATATTTTGAAATAAAAAACATTCACGATTAAATTTTTTGCACGAAGACATGTTAGACTGAAGTCCGCGTTTGTGCAAAGTATGAATATTTGATCCATACTCGCACAAAATTATGCCTTCAAATCCCCTTTAACTGAAAACCCTGGCGAAATCAATGCTCTATATTACCACTTCTAACATGATTTGAAAAGTGTTATTCTCTATAAGGAGAAATAATGTATGTTACGTTTTTACAAAATTATACAAACAGGGCTATGAATCATTCAAGTGTGCTATTCAGGTGCGCGTTTCACAATGTTTCGTCACCTGAGGCAGTTCCTTTCTTCAGGTTCAAGCCCATCTCCTACAAACGGAATGTCATTCATTATTAGTAATTTCCCCCTGCAGGTACCTGTCTCCATCACCATCACTTGCTGTTGCAACCTAAAAGGTTGCCATGGTTACATTTAGCGAGCGGGAAATTATAAACAGACGTTCAGACAACATTCTAAAGCTCTGTTTGAAAATACAAATATTTCTTACGAGCAAAAAAAAAAATATGTCAAGTTCAGGCCCTTAGGGGTTGCAGCCACTTGCTTTAGCGTCCTTCTCACGTGCTATGAACCATAAACAATAAAGATTTAGGAAGATGAGTAATGTCTGTTGATATCAGAAGTTGTGTCAGTACTGAATACCATGGAGCAAATTATTTCTTTACAATTTATATACGTTAATATAGTTCGAATGGAAATATATTTGGAAAGTTAATATATAAACATTGTCATAGGTTCAAGACCTATTGAGGGTCTGGAAACATAAAATTTGTTCATGTATCGGGACAGAGGAGAGTCGAATCTTTCCTCTCCTCTGTCCCGGCATGAGCATATATTCAAAGGGCCATCCCGGAATTTGCCTGGTGTGACTGAGGAGAAACCCTGGAAAAACCTTTGTCAGGATGGTCGGCAGCTGGAATGGCGCGTTTCTTAAACAATTCGTACCAAAAAGTAAAAGATAATTTTGTTAAGCAAGGGGCGCGCCAATTGAAGAACTTATGGAGTAACTGAATATGACAGGGGCGCCGTATGGAGTTAGGCCGACGACTGGAATAATATTTCATATTGCATTATTAAATATTCAACAATATTTACTATTAAATCTGACAAATCATTATACTGACATATTCAACATCCTGGAAGGACCTTAGTCAGCATGGTCGGCCGCTAGGATCGAACTCACGACCTCCTGAATGCTACCGCGACGCCATACCACTGAGATACGACTGCTTGGTCCTGGGTTCCGAACCCCTCCAAATTATTTTTTTTCGGTGAAATTAGTATCACTTTTGGCAAAATTATTCTGTTGATTTGGGCAAAAGTACATTCGGGTTTTCGAGGGTTTTTTTCAGTAACATGTCATGATGGCATTAATTATTGGCCTTTTGTCTCCCAGATTCGATCCTAAAGACTGGCTTCTGTAAAAATTATTGGGAGGCAAGACAACTTTGCTAGAGATGGTAAATAGAACGAAGAAGTTCCCTCTCCCGGGGACATACAAGGCAAATGTTAGCTTGGTACGCTTTACCTACGCATCATGTCCTGGCTTGAACCTGAGATACTTGAATTTTATTGGATAATTAGTAGAGCGTTGTCTTAGCATTCGAGATGTCCTGGGTTCGATCCCAGCCCAGCAGCCGACCATCTTGACTGTGTTATTTTCAGTGGTTTTCCTCAGTCGCACCAGCCAAATGCCGGGATGGAACCTTCAATATAGGCCCCAGCAAGCGTTATCACCCACTCCCAGGAATACTATGGTAGCCCAATTTTCACTTCATACACCCCCCCTCATTTCGAGAATCCTGGCGGAATCCTTAAGAATCTCTACAACTACTTCAGCCATTATTTTAATAATCGCATTATCTATAAGGAGAAATGATGTATAAGGAGACTTTGTAAGCTGAGTATACCACGATTCATTAGGAACTGTACAAAACCTGAGAAATTGTGCCACCGGAAAACTCATGTCTCAAAATATATCATTTTTCTTTTTGTGGAACCTACTATCTCGTACAGACACAGAGATTTTCTGTCAGTCGTATTTAATAGTTATTCGATATACACTCATCACTGAGATTTATCCAGGTTTTCCCTCGACCGGGAGGCGAAACCTTTCCTCTGCTGTCCCGGCCTGAGGCTGTGTTGAAATTGCCATCCCGGCATTTTCATTGTGTGACTGAGGAGAAATACTGGAAGAACCTCTGTCAGGATGGTCGGCCGCTGGGACGGTCTGTTTCTTAAACAATTCGTACCAGAAAGTAAAAGATAATTTTATTTATGCATGAATAAAAAGAAAAGCATGAGGCGTGCCAATTGAAAAATTTATAGAGTAGCTGAATATGACAAACCAACGGGAGAGGGAACTCACTTAAATTAGCCTGCAACGATGAATAGTCTCGCGGGTTTCAGCACTGAAGTAACTAAGAAAATAATAAAAAATACTTTAGCGGTCCACAAAGTATAAGTAAGACCGAGGTTTTTCTTTCCTGCCCAATCACTAGTCACCTCTGAATAATGTTCCAGTTTCAGGGACGAAAGCTTCAATACGTTTCGCAAGGAAATTTTTATTTATTGTGTGAGTGACGGCCTGACGGCTGACACGCTAAAATTTTGCAATTGTAATTTTCGTAGGTTTCTTGTTGGCTTCATTACGCAGGTTCTAATTCTAGCAGAATAATGAGTAAGCCCTTGTTGCTAGTCTTGCTACAATATTTGTTGATTTTGATTGGAGGTGTGATTGACAATCTGGGGTAGACCCCCGATCACCTCTCTGAAAGAAACACTGGATATATGTAATCAAGCATCTTACTTGGCAAATTACTGGAATGTCGTTCTAGTTTGCTATACTGAAATATTTTCAGAAATGAGAGTATTTAAGGCCTTTTGGCATCTTTGGCGTCATACACCTATGCAATTACGGGCATTCTAATTTCTCAGCAGCTAAAATAAACAATGTCAAAATCTCTGATAGTTCACATGATACAAATTCACATGTATTATTGGGTCCGCTTTCCAAAATTTCATAATTGCTTGTCATTTGTCCAGTATCTTAAAAAATATGAAAACACACACACACACTCGCACCGTAGGTAATTGTACGAACTTACGAATGCCACTGAACCATTCTATTTCACTATCTAGTAGTGAAATAAGTCCTCCTTCAGCATGGTTGTCCCAACAATCTCCACCAAAAGATTGGTATCAAGGCTAACTCTAAAAGGATCCATAATTACATTTATTAGCTTGGGCTCTAAGTTGTTGGATATAGTCTGGTAGAGGTTAACCAATTTGCTGTGTCACTGTGTCAAAATTGAATCGCTCGGAAGGAAAATTAGATGGGGTATCCAGGTTTTATGCTCATGATTTACTTTTGAGTGAAGATTACCTCTGGAGGCACTCAGACAACTTTTTTTTAAAGTACCAAATCTTGGTATTCGTTTATCGATACCTAAAGCATTTTTTTCTTTTCACATTTGTCTATTTTTGGTTTTGATGTAGATCAGCAAGCAATTTCGATTTCCAAGAAGACTCGCTCAGCTATTGATAATTTTTTGCCACCAAAGGATGTAAAGTTACTCCCCAAATACTTAGGTCTATGCAATTTTTCCACAACACAAATACTTAACTATGCCGATTTAGTTTCGCTGTTAATAGAATTAACGAAAAAGGAAAATGCTATAAGTGGTTACCAACACACCAAGAAAATTTTTTGGCTCTAAAGAAAGCACTTGTAAACTCCTTAGCCATGGCCCATTATAACCCGAAAGCACCAACTAGAATGTATTGTGACGTTTCTCGCAAATTTTTGGCCCCTTGAAATTTTTCAGCAAGACCCAATTAGCCAACAATGGAGACCACTAGGATTTTGTTCATGTCGTTGCATAGATTCTGAAAAGAAACGTGACACATATGAACGAGAAATACTATCAACAGTGTTTACATGTAAATCTTTTCGCAATATTCTTTTAGGTATTCATTTTGATCTATATACAGACAATTTCGCTTTTAGTAAAGCGAAGACAGCTGCCGACGCGCACGGAAAAATTAGCTCGTGCATTCACTTTCCTAGTAGCTTTACGCTACGACACTGCCCGACACGCGAAAACTGGATCAAGATAACCAACAAGACCTGGAAACTGATAGTATATTGGATATTCCACATAAAATAGCTACAAATACAACTGAAGAACAAAGAGAACAAGGAAGAAACATAATGAATATACAGATAAACGAAGAACAAATAGAACAAAGAAGAAATTAGATGGATACACAGATAGGCGCACGGAATGAAGTTACCGAAAATCTACAAGAAGAAGAAAAAGATGACAACACACAAGCACAATTTACTGGTGTTCTTTTTTAAGATCTGAATACTATATCAGCCCAAAGACAGGACCTCGCTTTTGGAAAAATTGTAGAAAATCTGGAAAATTCCAATCAGGAAACGACTGGAAAAGTTTTGAAGGACTTCATATATTTTAAAATATTTGATGGCATTTTATACAGAACATCACCGAAAAATTACAATAGGCGCAACACGAAGCAACTTTGCATACCAGAGAATCTAAGAGCATCTTGGTTTGAATTAAAACATTGTACTAGAAGTGCTAACCACATAGATTATCGGAAAACTTATCACTCTGCATCCAGGTAATACTACTTCAAAAACTTGTAACAATATTTGTCAGCGCGTATGTAGTATTTGCCAGAAGAACAAAACTGTCACTTAGTTACCCCAAGGAAAACTTTTACATTTAGAAGTGCCTTCCATATTTACACCATATCAGTTAGACACAAGTGAAATTTATCCCGAGTCATATAACAGCAACATATATATCATTTCAGCTATATGTGAAGGTAGTCGTTACCTTATATCTCAAACCATACCAGATATTAGTGCTAAAATAGTATGTAATTTTGTTTAGAAACAAATAATACTTCGATTTGGGATACCGATAACTTTAAAAAGTGATAGACATATGTCATTTCGCAGTGCCCACTATATAGAGTTATGTAACCTGATGGGATGTTTAGCGTACCAGCATAGCGCAATAGGGATTATTGAATCTACACACAACTCGATTGAAACTATGTTTAAGACAAGAATATCCGAACAAGCGAATTATCATCGCACATGGGATTTACACCTCGTTGAATTCATATTTTGAATTAATCAATCGATAAGACTTTCTACGGGCTACTCTGCTAATTATATAGCATTAGGTTTTCAACCTAGAGACATAGCAGATAGCAAATTTGACATGATTTGTGAAACTCCAGATAATGTCAATCGCCCTCGAGATATGAAACACACAAGGCAATTGGTCGTCAAGAGCTTGCAACTTGACCACGAAAGATAAAATATATTTTATGAAAGAAGACATCGACAGCATGAGTATGAACTTAACCGATCTGTTTTGGTCTTCAATCTATATTTTAAGAAAGGAAATCCAAAAGCTTTTACGTCACCATTTCAGGGACCTGGAATTATCGTTACGTAGCTCCATAACAATGCATATCAGGTTAAAAAAAGATAAACGTGGAAACTGGATTATAAAAGATATTGCTATTCAGAGGTTACGTCCTTAATCATGATGTACATTATTTAGAAGAATATGGTGTTGAACATACAACAACGGGTGAATAAAACTATTTACTTGGTCGTTCTCTAAAAAAGAACAAAAGGGTGATTATATATATATATATATATAACAGTTTTCTCCACAGCATATTTCGTTCTTTTTTCAAGCACTCTTAGCTCCTTCAACGGATGATTCGAAAGAACAGTCGAGTTATTTCCGACTTTGAAGGAATACTGATTTGACTAAGCAATGGAGTAAATGCCATGCTTTCCATATTTCCCCCACTTACTTGTGAATCATTTATCGATTTGGTTAGAGGTACATTTTTATTTTTAAGGGATGTCCTCCTCTTTAGAGAAATATATATATATTTACATTAAAGTATTTCGTTATGAAAGTAATAAACGTAGAACTCACATATTTAATAAATGTTTTTCGGTAAGTTACAGCAATGAGTCTACGCTATATTTTTTCTCATAAAAGCTTAAAAGTGAAGCTCCAATTATTTTTTTATTAAGATATTTGCTATGATTAAATGTCTCCTTTAGTTTATGTATATAATATTATGTATAAAATAGTCTACTGTATTGTAGGCAATACAGCAATGATTTTTTAGTTATGTAAGTCCTCTATAAGATGTAAAAAAGCTGAGACTTTCTTTAATAGAAAACAGCCAACGTAAAATGATAAATTACGATTTAGTATTGCCAAGGTAGAAAATATGCCTTTTTCTACTCTCTTTTCCTGTAAGTTATGCTACAATGTGACACGTTAATGCAAAACACAACCAATGATATGTGCTTCTTACAAGCATATAACGAATACCAGAGAAAATAAATAAGTAAAAGCATATTTAAATATTTTAGTAAGTAAATAAATTTACAAAGTAAACTTACCTTAACAATACCGCCACTTTAATTGCCCGTCTTCAATTTTCACGTCAAAGACTGATAGACAAGCCTCGTTCCTACAAATGTATATAACCGTTGGTGAATTCGAGTTCCGAACCGACGCATTAACATACGCAGTGAGCTGTTCGTAATTCTCTCACACGATATTTTCGTTATCAATGGAAAAGATTTCGGAAAATACTTTTTCGTTATCAAAACTAGCGCGAAACCGAGCAATCCTCTCGTCCACAATATACGAGTGGATTTTTCTCTTGTAGTTAGCCATTATAAGCTCACAACACAAGTAAATCATTTTGATAAATAGACATTATGGCAAATGGCAACTTGATACTTTGAGAAGCAATCTTACACATCGCGCATATAAGCGGATGGCAATTTATAGCACAGCACGCTACGTCAGCATTAATAATAGTAGCTCACATGATAGAGATAGCATTTTAGCAGGAGACCCTTTCATTTTAATTTTCAGATGTATTAATATTAAGATATATAATAATAATAATACACAGCCATATTCAATCCACTACTGGATGAGGCCTCTCCCGGAGGGAGGAGGTGGTCTACTGCTCCCACGCTGACCAGACGTGTTGGGAGAGGAGAGCCGAAGCTCTCAACTGTGATCTATATACTATATCTCTATATAATATATCATCATATTCAGCCGTTTTCTATCCACTGCTGTATGAAGGACTCACCCTTTTCTTTCCACATATCTGGGTCTGCTGATATCCTCATCCACGTAGCTCCTGAAAAACGCTTGATTTCATCCACCCATCTTACATTTGGACGTCGTCTCTGTCGTTTCTTTTCTCTAGGAATCCACTGTAGTACATTTGTCGTCCACCTTCCATCTGTTCGTCTAGCTATGTGACCGGCCCATCTCCACTTCGGGACAGGACCGGGAAACCGAGACTGTCGCCCCAAAAGGCTTCTGCCACTAACTGGGAGGAGATCCCTTAATTCCTCTTGCTGAGACTTAAGGGAACCGACCGGGGTAGACGCCTATTGTACAATCAATACGTTCACGTCGTGGGGCCTGTTAGTACCCAAGCAACTGCTTGGCGAACGAACATGGATGGGCTGCTCACCAACCCGCATTAGCTGACAGCGTGGTGAGTCAAATGTCAGCACCCCTCCTTTCTTTACATATGATGGTACAAGTAAGGAAACAGCCTCGGAGGACCTCATTGCCCGGACAACGGAATACAGCTGGCAACGGCAGCGGTCAGTCCTGCAGGAAGTAAGAGGGTCAAAATGCCCTGGTTTGGACTGTAGACTGCCAGGACAGTCACTTGCAGGAGAGGACAAATTAGAAGAACTGCAGAATGAACTTAAGAGGATTAAGTGGGACATCATAGGACTATCAGAAGTGTGGAGGAAGAATGAAGAACAGTTTGAACTACCGTCAGGGCACACGTTCTACTTCAAAGGAACAGAAACTGGAAAAGCGACAGGCGTTGGCTTCATAATTAATAAAGACCTGAAGTCACGGATCACAGAAATTGAAGGAATTTTAGATAGAATCGCACGGGTAGTAATAAAGATTAACAAGAGATACAGTATGGAAATTATACAAGTGTATGCTCCAACAACCTCGCACCCGGAGGAGGAAGTTGAAGACCTATACCAGGACATCCAGAAGATTTTGGATAGTAGCAAATCGCATTACAAAATTGTAATGGGAGACTTCAATGCGAAAGTAGGAACCAAGCTGAGCAGTGACACGAAAGTGGGAAACTTTGGATTTGGCAAAAGAAACAAGAGAGGAGAGAAGTTAGTGGAATTCTTAGAAGCCAACAGACTGTCTATTTCCAATACATTTTTCAAGAAACCACCCAGAGGAAGTGGACATGGGAAGGCCCAAATGGGACCAAAAAAGAAATAGACTACGTTCAATCAAATAACAGGGAAATTCTGCAAGACGTGTCTGTTCTGAACAGTTTCAAAATTTCGAGTGATCATAGGATGGTGAGATGCAAGTTGAAACTAAATACTAGACTAGAGAGAAAGAAGCTTATCAGAGG